>JAYMTP010004717.1:0-14487 GCA_036897365.1 Geranium brycei
ACGCACGCAGTACTAATGTGTGGAACTTTTGCACCAGTAGTGGAACTTTTGCATTTTTAGTGGAATTTTGTCATAAGGCATAGAGTCGTCATCCTTTATATATTCAAACATGTTCCTTGATCTCGAGATGATTGAGAATGATAACTCTTTATCGATAGTATGGCCATACATTCCCTCTCAGTCGTACCCATCAAGATGCCTGATATAGATATCGTTCCCACTAGTTTGTGAGGGACAAATCCCTTGACCGTCATTCATATTCCTCATATAGCCCGTTCCTAAGCCAATCATACCCGTTATGACTGTCCTGTTATAGACAACGTTTAGAATATGTCAAATTTAGGAAGTGACTATAAGAGAATCAACTAGGACTCTAAAGTCTTAAGGATTCAATGATACTACGACAACTAAGAATGTTTATGACTGTATCTCTGACACAGTTCTCAGGTTGGGTCGTCCGATATCATTTCTCTAAATGGTATCTATTATCTGACTTGGTAACCCTTTACCCATGATCAGTAGAGCGTGATCATCAGTCATCCTCATACTGGTCGCTTTATATAGCCTTATGACTAGGGACCTGTTAAGTATAATTACTTAGCAAAGTGCACTATGCAATGTGCTATGTCCAAGGGTTCTACTATCAGAGACCCCCCTCTGATGACCATAGACATAATTAAGTACTTAACTTATTATCACAACACAATGATAATAAAAGTATCGTATTATTGCTAACAAAAGATATAAGGGTTAATACATAAATGTAATTAACCTAGGGCATATTCCCTTCAGTCCCTCATGTTTTGGCTGTGAGAGAGCCTTTGTCAAAGGATTGGCTGGGTTATCTTAAGTAACAATCTTGCAAATCTTCACGTCACCTCTTCCAATTATCTCTTTGAGGAGGTGGTAGCATATGAGTATATGTTTATTCTTTTGATGTAATCTTGGCTCTTTAGCTTGTGCTATGGCTCCAGTGTTGTCACAAAATAAGTTCACTGGATTAGACGCGTTTAGTATTATGTATAATCCAGCCACAAACTTCTTAATCCATACAGCCTCTTTAGCAGCTTATGAAACATCTATATACTCAGCTTCCTTTGTAAAATCAGCAGTTGTCTCTTACTTGGAGCTCTTCCAGGTAAAAGTATCGTCATTCAAAACAAACACATACCAGACTGTGATTTGGAATCATCAGGGTCAGTTTGGAAACTATCATCAACGTAACCTTTCACGCTTAGCTTTTCATCTATCCCCTCATATAGCAGAAAAACATCCTTAGTTCTTCTCAGGTACTTGAGGATGTTTTTTACTGCTATCCAGAGTTCTTCACAAGGGTTAGACTAGTATTTGTTAGTATAGCTTAAGGCATACGAGACATCAGGTCTCGTGCAAATAATGTCATACATAATCGATCCAACAGTAGAGGCATATGGAATCAGTTTCATCTTGTCCAGCTTATCTTGTGTCTTGGGACATTGAGTCTTGCTGAGCTTTATGTCATGTCGCATGGGCAAGAACCCTTTCTTGGAATCGTGCATTGAAAACCTTTTCAACATTTTGTCCATATAAGTGGTTTGACTTAGGCTCAACAATCTTTTAGATCTATCGTTATAGATCTATATGCAGCATCGCCTAAGTCTTTCATTGAGAAACATTTCCCAAGCCATGCTTTTGTGTTTTGCATGGTTGGGACATCGTTTCCAATTAACAGTATGCCATCTACATACAACATGAGGAAAACAATTGCACTCCCACTAGCCTTCTTGTACACGCAAGAATCATCTTCATTTTGAGTAAAGCCAAACTCCTTTACAGATTCATCAAAGCGAAGATTCCAGCTCCGAGAAGCTTGCTTCAATCCATAAATGGATCTTTGCAACTTACAGGTCTTTCAATCATTCTTCAGATCGACAAAACCCTCAAGTTATGTCATATACACATCCTCAGTCAAATTCTCATGAAGGAATGCAGTTTTGACATCCATCTGCCATATTTTATAATCTTAATATACGGCTATGACAAGAAGAATTCAGATTGATTTAACCATCGCTACTAGTGAGAAAGCTTCATCATAGTCTATACCATGGGTCTGTCGGAAATCTTTTGCAACCAGTCGTGCTTTATAGGTTTGAGGTTTGTCATCCATGTCAGTCTTTACTTTAAAGACCCACTTCCAACCAATGGTTTTCATACCATCGGTTTTGTCAATCAAGTTCCAAACTTGATTATCATGCATGGATTGTATTTTCTCTTTCATAGCCTCTAGCCATTCTTTAGAGTTAGGACCGTTCATGACCTCTTGAAGGGTTGCAGGATCATCTTGATCCACAACTATCACGTCGTTATTCTCATATACCAAAAATCCATATCTGACGGGTAATTGACGTGTCCTTTCAGACCTTCTCGATTATCGTGGAATTAATTCAAGAATTGGAATTATCTCTTCATTCAGCACAAGTTCAATTACCTCTACAGGGTCTGAGTAGGGTACCTGAATTTCTTCAGGTTATGTTGCACCTTTTTGAATTCTTCAAGATGCACAACACTCCCACTAGCCCTTTTGAAAATAAACTCATTTTCCATAAAGACACAAGTTCGAGCAATAAACACTTTGTTCTCATCAGGTTTGTAGAAGTAGTAGTATCCTTTTGTTTCCTTAGGATACCCTACGAAAAGACACTTGTCAGCTTTAGGTACAAGTTTGTGTGAAATCAGACGCTTCGCATAAGTCTCGCATCCCCAAATCTTCAGGAAAGACAGATTGGGACATTTTCCATACCATATCTCTTATGACGTACTTTCCACTGCCTTCGTTGGAGCCCTATTCAATATGAACCAGTCGTTTCAAGAGCATAACCCCAAAATGAAATGGGTAGCTTCGCTTGACTCATCATGGATCGAACCATATCTAACAGGGTTTTATTTCTTCGTTCAGACACACCATTCATTTGTGGCGTTCTAGGCGGAGTCCATTCTGAGATGATCCCATTCTCTCCAAGATGATCCATAAAGTCTTGGGTCAAATATTCCCCACCTCGATCAGATCTTAGTGCCTTAATATTTTTCCCAAGTTGATTATGTACTTCATTCTTGAAATCTTTGAACTTTTCAAAGGCTTCTAATTTATGTCTCATCAAATAGACATAACCGTGTCTATTGAAATTATTAGTAAATGTGATGAAGTACTGGAATCCTTTTCTAGCGAGTGAGCTTAACGATCCACAAACATCGTTATGTACTAGTCACAATAAGTCACTTACCCTTTCACCTCTTCCTGTGAAAGATACCTTTGTCATTTTTCCCATTATACAAGATTCGCATGTGTCAATTGATTTAAAATTCAAATGAGTTCAAAAGTCCACATTTGTGAATTTTGATACGTGTTTCTCATTAATGTGGCCTAAATGACGATGACAGATTAGAGTTTGGTTTAAACTATCAGATTTAGACCATTTCGTATTTATGTTATAGATTGACCTTTCATTGGTGTCATCGATATTAACTACATATAGACCACCAATACGTGGATCACTTGCATAACAAATGTTATTTCAGTAGATATTAATGCAACTATCTTTAATAGTAAAATCATATCCTTCCTTTTCCAAACAAGAAACCGAAATTATGTTTCTACGAAAAGTATGTACATAAAAACAATTATTAAGTGTCAAAATAAGCCCAGAGGGCAAACTAAGTTTTATGAATCTCATAACAACTGCAATAACTTGTATTCCATTTCCCACTCGTAGGTCCACATCATCCACGATCAGATTCCTTCTACTTTTAAGACCCTGCACATTAGTACAAATGTGAGACTCAGATCTAGTATCCAATACCCATGAATCACGAGTAGATAGATTAATCTCTATAACATAAATACCTGAAGATGTGGACGTTCCGCCATTCTTCTTCAGCTCATCCTGGTATTTCTTACAGTTCCTCTTCCAATTACTAGATATGATGCAGTGAAGGAAAACAACATCCTTCTGCTTGGATTCATACTTTCTGAACTTAGCCTTGGTCTTGTAAACCATAGGTGCCTTTCCCTTCCCTTCAACATGCTTAAGGGTCTTACCTTTCTTTGCGACAACTTTCTTAAAGCTTATCCCTTTGTTGACCATTAGAACATCCATAGTCTTACTTTTGATGTTCTTGTCAACAGTTTGAAGCATCCCATGCAGTTTTGAGACGGTCTTGTCCATATTGTGCATGTTGTAGTTCAGAATGAACTTATCATACACACTAGGGAGCAATTAAAGAACAATGTCTGAAGCCAACTCTTGTTGGATTTCAGAATCTATTCTTTCTAAATGCTCAAGATGACCCTTCATCTTTAGGACATGATGACTCATGGATGTTCCTGCTGACATTTTGCAGAAGAGCAAATCTCTGATTGAATTGAACCTTTCGGTCCTTGCCTTCTCTTGGAACATTTCCTTGAGATGGCCAATCATAGTATATGGATTCGTGTTCATCAGTTTCTTTTGGAGGTCAGCCTCCATGCAACCTATCATCAAACAAGTCACATATATCGAGTCACTAGAGTATTTTAGGAATGCATCTCTAACGACTCTTGTGGCGTTTGCTGCTGGTTCCTCAGGGATTGGTTGGTCAATGATGAATTCCTTCCTTTCTTACTTGAGAACAATTCTCAACTTTCTTTCCCAGTCTAGAAAATTCACGCCATTGAGTTTCTCCTTCTCAATGATGGGCCTCAATGACATGCTGTGTGTTTGGTTAGTCGTCATTCATCTACACGGACAATAATTTAAACATTAATATTTTTGTAAATTTAAAAGATCTTATTTAAAACACGAACTATAAGATTCTATCACAGAATCTAAGACCAAGATCCATAATTCACTACTCTTGAAGTGAACTATGACTCACCGCTCCAATCGTAGCTATGTAGGTAGGAACTCTTTGAAAGGAATGTGCCCTAGCCCAATCAATTTATGTACAAGCGTTATGTCTTTTGATAGGAATAAAACGACACATGTATTATTCATTGTGTTATGATAATAAGTGAAGTACTTAATTTCGTCTAAGGTCATCAAAGGGGAGTATCTGATAGCAGAACCCTCAGATAGTGCAATGATATTGCTTGAAATTGTACTTAACATGTCCCTAATCAAAAGCTTATTAAAGCGACCAGTATGAGGATGACTGATGATCACGCTCTACTGATCATATGTAAAGAGTTACCAAGTCAGATCATAGATATCATTTAGAGAAATGATATTGGACGACTTGACCTAAGAAACGTGTCATAGATTAAGTTTATGCATTCTCAGTTGTCGTACTATAATTGAATCCTTATGGACTTTGGAGTCTTCATGGATTCATATATGACAACTCTCATAGTTTGACATGCTCACCTACGTTGTCCGTAACAAGCTATAAAAAGGGTATGATTGGTTGTGTGACGGGTATATGAGAGATACGAATGACAGTCAAGGGATTTTTCCCTCACGTACTAATGGGAATGATATCAGTTTAGGCGTCTTGATGAGAAGGAATGTGTGGCCACACTATTAATAAAGAGTTATCGTACTCGGTCATCTTGAGATCAAGAAACATGTTTGAATATATAAGGGTGACGACTCTATGCCTTATGTTCAAATAAGGTATCTTGTGACGAAGGGATTATGATAGTTACAACAAAAGGTTAAGTCAAATCACCGATTATCATGATCATTGGGTAATCATAATGTCTTACTAGATGCCACTTATGATGAATGGACCGAATAGAGATTTTGGGTCATTTGCTAATGATTTATGAGCCTACAGGGTCACACATAAAGAGCAAGCCCGAAGCAAAAATGGACTTACGAAGCCCATCGAAAAAAATAAGTGGAAAGCCCAACGTAACTGATTGATCCGAAAAAGCACCACTTTTTCGGCTCCTTTTCCCCTACTTTTGCCTTGTTTTGTTCCATTCGGGTACATTTTACCCCTGTTTCAGGCCAATTTTACCTCGTGGATCTCTTGAGAAAGTATTGCAGATTTTGGGTCTTTTGGAGGTTTTTGAAGATCACTCGTAGAACACTAACCACTCCACGTGGACAAACGCGAAGAAGTCACCGTGGCCGCACCTTATGGGACTTAAAACTTATGGCTGAAGACCAAAAGAGAAGTCCACCGTGGTCAATCGACCACAGACTGTGTTCAAGACCCAAAGTTCCCGGGGGAAGTAACAATGGCTTCAGACATGCTCAACAAGTGCAGATCAACAACCTAAAAACAGAATTGGCAGAACTAAGAGCTGATATGCGTCATCTTCTCACACACCCGAAGATTCCAGCACGACTACATGAGTAGTCTATTGGTTTGCATTTCTATCTCCTTTTCCCTTTAACTTTAATTTGGAAACATTTACTTTTTATATTTTTTATATTTTTGATGCAATAGGACAGTGCCCCTTAAGTGTAGGGGTGTACTTGTCAGTTTGGATAATTTCTATTTATTTGATGCATGCCTTGAACTTATTATTTTTGTCGTGGTTGATTGTTGAAAATTATTATTTTTGCTGGTTGTGATTGCTGATTAATTTAGAATGCATGATTTACATCTGATTATGTATGCATAATTATTTCTAAAACTAATCATGTTATTTTTGGCAAAATACTCATGGTTTAAAATTTTTGTTCAATGGTTGCATGATAGTTTACGTTGACGAAGTGGTATTTATTATTCGTAATCAATTGTAGGAAGTAATTATGTGTTATCCAACTGTTTGTATACTTATAAGAATGAATTATCTGTATGTCTGATGGAACTGTTGCAACCGTTGTAGCCGATGTCATGTTTTTACTTTTGGAGGGAAATTGAGTTTAGAACTAACTAGAATACCCTTCGAGGCGAAATAGAATAAGGAATGGTTGGATTGAAAAAAAATAGTAACCCTTCCTTGCTACGCTTGGGCCTAAATATTGCCTACCATGTTTACAATTAATCCATAGTCACCCATCCGAGCCAAATAGCCTATTTCTGTTCGAACCCATAATAGTATTAGCCTATGTGCCCTTTTCTTTTTATCCCCTCTTTCAACCCTTGTGATTATGACTAATGAGATGCGAGAAGTTGAAGAAGTTCGGTACTCTAAAGACTAAGGCACGTAAGGTCACTGATGGAACACTGAAATAGTGGGTGTGTGACTGCCCAGAAGTTTGAAAGTCCTAGTGTTCGGGGCTGCCCTTGAAAAAAAAAGAGGTATTTATAATCTTAGAAGAGTACACAATCACCTCTTCTAAAGAATAAAATATGAAGGGCAGAAACTCCGAACACAACAAAAGACGGGAACCCGAAGCTCCTGAAAGTTTATGGAAAAGCACAAAGGCAACTAAGTCAAAAAGAGCCGAAAAATAGAACAAGAAGATGGTAAAGATAGTTGCATTATAAAAGCCATAGGTGTGTTTAGTTGGCACATAAAAGGTGTAATACTCAACCCTTGAGTATATGGAAACATAAGAAGAAGCTCTTAGTCTTAATCACCCTATTAGCCTCTTTTGATTATCCTTCCATACCCTTAACCTGAGCTAACATTACAAGACAACAAAACCCTACAATAAAAATTCAATCGATCTAATGGGTTCCCTACGATTAGTGGAGAAGGTTGTTCGACATTAGTATATGAATCTCATATCGTCTTGCAAAGCAAAAGGAGTGGCTGACGCAAACACCGCTTGTAGCCGGGATTGATGGTAGTCTAACTCTTCTCTTGTCTTGCATACTACTCTTTGAATTTCATATATTTAACTTTCACTTTTGACCACGTTTAATAATATCACTAAGGAATCGATACTAACATTTGCATCAATCTAAATAAAAAATTTCCAAGTGATTGCCCCAGTACATTGCTTTTTGGTTGTATAAAGGATTTACGGGTATTCATTCTAGTAAACCCTCAGGAGATGCCAAACTTCTCCTACAGGGTGATTCCCAGGGTTTAAAACTAGAACATGTTTGGATTTTATGCGCTTTTTCTTGGGACGAGAAAAGTTCAAGTGTGGGGGTGTTGATCGATTCGAAAAAGCATCACTTTTTCGGCTCCTCTTCCTCCTACATTTGTCTTGTTTTGTCCCACTCTAGTATATTTTACCCTTGTTTTAGATATATTTTACCTCACGGGTCTCTTGAGAAAATATTGCAGATTTTGGGCCTTTTTGGACATTTTTGAAGATAACTCGTAGAACACTAACAAATCCATGTGGCCAAACGCGAAAAAGTCACCATGGCCGCACATGATGAGACTCATAGCTTATGCCTTAAGACTAAAAGAGAAGTCTACTGTGGTTAACCGACCACGGATCGTGTTCAAGACCCCAAGTTCCCATGGTCAACTCTGTACTCGATCGAGTCCATGGTCGAGGACCATGTCCCGTGGCCAAGTCCGTGACTACGATCACTTCGGACTTTGCGGAGCCGTTCCCGAGTCTTGGGGGAAAGACATTGACCGTGGCCAGAAGATCAATCAAAGGCTGTTGAAGTAGGAGAGTCGTCTCCGCTAAAAATAAGGGATCGTTCCAGCCACGACCCCGTCGCCGACCACCATGCCCTGTGGTCAAGTGGCAGACTCGACTAGTATAAATAGCCAGCCCTTGATCTAACTTTGATCATCCTTCCCTTCCACATCTCATCATTCACTCCACATTCTCTCTAGCGTTCTTCGCGTTTTTCATGTTCTTTAGAACTCGAGTATGAAGATCCAAGGTCCAAGCTTGTAGGAAAGGTTCGGAGATCAAAAACATGTATTGATTCTCACACCGAGAATCAAATGGGTTTTATCCTCTCTACCATTTCTTTGTAAATTATTTTATCAATTAATGCAGTTTGATTTTAGTTAATGTTTTATTTCGTTATTTATGTTGTTTATAAATTTTATAATGCATGATTTAATTCATAGATTTGCATGATTATCATTATGAATATGAACTTGTCTAGCTGATTGTGCCTCGGGGTTGAGACGATGTTTTAGTTAATTATGGATTAAAAAATTTAGGTAATTATTTTATATGCTTGTAGCACCGAGGAGGGAGATTCTATCAAATCTATACTTAAAGTTGTGTCCCCTTAATTGCAGACTGTCTGATCAAGTCTACTGGCATAACGTGACAAGGACTTAGTAGATGGATCTGAGTGGTAGGAACCAGATTTAAATCTGACCCTTGAGTGAGGCTGGTTGACACGGTAGTAGCATCTATAGGCTCACCCCCGAAAGATCCAGAGAATTCACAGACCTTAATGCTAGTGGGGGAGGTAAATCTATCCTTGATTGCGTGTAGGTTTCTTCTTACCCCACTACAGACCCTGTATCCACCTAAAAAACGGGTACGGTGGTTGATTAGAAGTTCTCTTTACCTCCCTAAGAAGCAACACCTCAAGCATAACTATAATTTAGTTCGTTTCCCGAATTTATCAATTGATTGATTCATCTGCCTCAATCTATGTTTAGATTAATTATCGATAGTATTTTGTCAAGGAGTTATCGATCCCATAGGGAGTGTTTGTCAAGAAAGGTGCAAAAACTAGGAGCTTAGGACCACTATTCAGGTCTTTTCGGTTTTGAAATGGTGGTGGTAAATAAAACAAAACATAAGATGGAAATTCGAAATCGTCACAGATCAACAAACACAAGCTCACGAAATATGAAATTAAAATCACAAATAAACCAAAATTCTTTAAAGCGATCGGGGGATTGGGAATCTGGGGGGTTGGTTAATTAATAATTTCTTAAAGTCGGTTATTTATCATATGAAAGATTTTAAGAACGAGATTGAGTGTTGAGCGTTCCATACCTACCCCAATACTTCTTAAACTGTATCGAGGCAAGCAAGGGTTGAATTAACCGAATTAATTTTAGTCATGCAAGAATCCCCATCGTTCAAGTTGGTACCCCAAAAATGTTAAACCGTACTCGTGCTCTCTATACCATATAAGTCTGGTGCCTAAACTCGACGTTCCATCTAGGTCGATTGCTATAAAATCTCTTCCTAGATTTCATCTAAGTTCAAGCCTATCAGGGAGAACTAGCATTAAGTTCACGTTTAAGGCCTTAACTCGTTTCACAAACTCATACCCGTGAAAATACACCAATTTTTCAGCACTAGTTTCCCACATTTTTACCCACTTTTCGTCCTGCTTGGGTACAAAAACCCATATATTTTCTCTTTTGCTTCAAGACCACTTTGGATTAAGAATGTAGATTTTCGTGTAAAAAAGGTCCACTTTTAAAGAATATTGGAGGTTGTCGCGTGCCCAATGACCACGGGTCCGTGACCAGACAAGGGCCACCCCGTGGCCATCAACTTGGGCCTAAGAAATCCAATGGCCGAGGGCCACGGTCCTAGGCGACGTCTCCCGTGGCGAAGCAATACACCACGCCCGTGACCACTCCGAGGCCAACAGATTAGTCAACCACTCTGAGTCATGGACGAGTCGTGAAGCGCGGAAACTAAGGCACCACGCTCCCGTGGCGATTCGGCCACGCCCCCATGGCGGGTCACAAACTTTTTATTATAAAAGGGCTTCACTGCAATTGGAAAAGGGGCACCGCATATAAATTACCATCCAATTGGAGTGAGAAACAAGTCCAGAGCTACGTTCGAAGAGTCAGGGAACAATTCCAGAAGCCAATTTCCAAGCTTGAAGAGCAGGATCAGAATCCAAATTCACCCATGTATTAAATTCTCAAATCAAGAGAATTAATCACAGGTTTTATAATTCTCAAACCCCTCTGTTCACTATTTTCCCCAAATGAATGAATCTTAATTCATGTTCACTGTTTATCAAATAATTCATGGAATTAATTATGCAGACTATTTTTTTGATTGTTTAATTAATGTTGAATTAATTATCACATGATTATAACTCATATGTGTGATTTAATTTCCATGCCATTATGTCTATTCTGTTTATATTCATGAAAGTGTTAGGATAATTTCATTTCGGGATTGAGACGATGATTTAATTATTAATGAATTAGGGAAATTTATATAATTATTTATTTATGCTTGTTGCGCCAAGTAGGGAGATTCTTTGACATATGAACTTAATGTTTCATTCCGTTAATTCCGAATAAATTGCCCAAGTTTGTTAATATACTGTGAAAGGTAATCAGTCAATGGAAATGAGTAAAAGAAACCGGGTTTAAATCTGACCTTTAAGTAGACTGGATGATACGGTAGTAGCATCCACATGTGACACACATCGAAAGATCCAGAGTTTTCACAAAGCGTAATGCTAATGAGCCGGTTAAATATGACCTTTAAGTAGGTTGGTTATCTTAGCAAGTTATAAACATTTTATCTACTTACCAAGGGATATTGGGTTAATTAGGAATTCTTGTTGCCTCCTTAGGATAGAAACACCATCAAGCATATTTATAATTTAATTTAATTCTTGAATTTATTAATTAATTATTTCGTTTGCCTCAACCTATGGTTAGATTATTCAATTATTTTATAATCTTTCAGGTCCGTCTTGTCATTTATTTATTTTTATCTTCAGAACAACCACTTTCGATCAATCAAGATTAATCACAGAACTTAATTCGAGTGAATAAAGTTTGATAAATACACATTGTCCTTTGGGTTTTATAAACTCGGGGTTGTAAATTACAACCCTGTATTACTTGTAACTAGTACACTGTCAAGAGTTCAAGATTCGACATGCATCATTTTGCATGTCGGGTTTTGGGCGCATCAAAAACCCAGTGATTAATTACCGAGCCGTTCAATTCATCAAGTTTCATTCCCCGCGTTCATCCCTTACCCCGACCTAGAAAATTAGCTAGTTATGGAATCAGTAGCACAAATTAGCAAATCAAGGTCACAAATCAACATCTCAATTAAGAACATAAATATAAATAGCAATCTCATAAAAATCGAATCCTCAATTTCAATATCCGATCCCAATATTACAATCATAAAATCCCCAATAATAATCTAAAAATATAAATCTCTAATTACTATTTAAAGCTCAACAAATCAAAGTCTTTAAACTAGTCCCATCGTTGCCTCTTGATCAC
The DNA here is from genome assembly GCA_036897365.1 of Geranium brycei. Taxonomy (NCBI): domain Eukaryota; kingdom Viridiplantae; phylum Streptophyta; class Magnoliopsida; order Geraniales; family Geraniaceae; genus Geranium; species Geranium brycei. The sequence goes on from JAYMTP010004717.1 coordinate 12,029, forward strand.
CCGTGCTTCTCCCTTTGACTCCTCCTCTTCTCTCTACTCAAAACCTCTCGAAACTAATGAATAAATCTTATTGTGGGTGATCATTTCGAAGTCTAGGTGGTGGGTATTCATAGGAGGGGTGAAATGGATTAAAAGATTTAAAATCCCACGATTCTAAGAGCAGTTTTAACTAGCCTGCTGGGTTGGACCCGACAAGTTAACCCGACAGGTTCCTCTTTTCCTTTGCGTGCGTCTTGCCTTCGAAGCTCGGGTTGCCGGATTTACACCAAATTTCCGGCTTTAACTGCCGGTTTGAGGCCGACAAGTTGCTCGGATGGAAAAAATGATGTTCTTTACTTTTGTATCCCTTCGAGTCTTCTTTAATCTAGCGCTGGTTTCAGATCAATTGAAATTTAGACGAAGGAGTTATGCCCTGTGCCAGATCGGTCGTCGTTGATGAAAACGGGAATTCAGGCAGGCACTTCGTTCCCTGAAAACATGCAGCTCTAGACCTATGATGAAGAAAGATACTCCATCAATCTTGTACCTTTGTTGACTCCTATTCAATTTATGCACCTAGTTTATAACCATAGCAGATATTTTATATACCAACGCATACGTTTTGAAGTATTGTGCATCGGCTACACTTACACCTTGTGCATTGGCTATGTGAAAATTTCTAGTGGTGATATGAATGTTTTAAATAGGGATAATTACATGTCACTATAACGATCAAAATTTAATTCTAGGATCACTGCATCCAACTTTAAAACTTTTTTCTCGGTACCCCAAGAACTTCTTAGCTACACTTAAGTTAAATTCAGTTTAATCTAACATCAACGTTTTTTTATAATCAAAATGCCCTCGAGATATAATTTCAAACTTTATATAATTATTGGGATACTTACGAAATGATTTTTTTTATGTCTAATTGAAGACCCGATTGAATAAATGAATTGAGCGCAAATTTTTCTTTTCAAGTAACCAAATAAACGAATTAAAAATTAAAATACAAGAACTCTAAAATAACCACATTACACTTAATTGAATAAATATAATAATCTTGTGGTTAAGGGTATGTTAGTATTTTCGAATACCAAATAAAAAACAAAAAAATGCAAGTGAAATGACCTTATTGCCCCCTCGTCAACCTCTCATCTCCCATCTCTCACTCTCCCCTTTCTCTTCCTGTATAAGGAGAGATTCTCTTATATTTTAATCATTCAAATATTAATAAACTTTATGTTTAACATGGTATCAGAGCATGGTTAAGCTCTTAATCTATTTTCCTGCAATACCTATTGCTTTCCGACCAATCCTACCATTTTCCGTCGAACCTTATTTCTTCCTCCACTTTTTTTTCAGCTATCGGTTTCCGCATTTTTCGAGCCATATGGCCACCGACATCAAAACAAGTAATACCTCTTCCTTTTTGTTCATTCTCCTATTATTATATCGGAGAATTTGGTTGGAAATGCTAATTACATGATGTGGGCGGCTTCCGTCGAGTTATGGTTTATGGGCCAAGGACTCGAGGATCACCTCACCAAATCAAGTGAGGATATTTTTGAATTGGAACAGACTCAATGGAAGAAAGTCGACGCCCTTTTAGTACATATCTTATAGCAAGCCATTGATCCCATGGAATTTATGTTATATCAAACATGTTGTTGATAAGTGATAAAAAAACACTACTTTTTCACCCCTATTTTACCATATTTTTACCCACTTTTTATATATTTTCTCTACTATCACTCTGAGAAGAATACACATATTACATGTGATTTGGGACCAGTTTTGGGAGTTTTTCGAGGCTGACCCGTGGCCAAGGGCTATGGGCCCGTGAGCAGACAATGGCCACCCTGTGGATATCATTTCAAGCATCAAAAACCCAGCGAAACAACCAATTGGAGAAGACCCGTGGCCAAACAAAGGCCACGGTCCAGGGGCGAGCTCCAAGACTATTGACAAATCCGTCGAGAGGCCAATTGTCCACGACCCGTGGCCAATACTCGTGGCCACCCCCACTTCAGAACGTGTCCAATTCACGCCCAAGACTTACGAGGAAAGAGACTGACCATGGTCGAAGGCCAAAGTCCGTGTCTAGCCAGACAGTCAACCACTCCGAGACATGGACGAGCCGTGAAGCACGGAAACCAAGGCACTAAAGCCCTACCGTCTATGGCGATTCGGCCACGGAAATTGGTGACTATAAAAGGGGAATTGACGCATTTGGAAAAATATCAATTATTCCACATTGACAGAAATCAGAGAATAAAATTACCAAAAATCAGTCTACATCTACCTCTTCTATTCAGAGAGCTCTAGGAGTATGCAGGAGCCATTCTAGAGACCAAGTGATCAAGCTGAAAGGGGAGTCGACGCATTTGGAAAAATATCAATTATTCCTAATTGACGGTAATCAGAGAATAAAATTTCAAAAAATCAGTCTACATCTACGTCTTTAATTCATAGAGCTC
>JAYMTP010004718.1:0-14481 GCA_036897365.1 Geranium brycei
TATAGATAGGTGTTGTAGATATAGGTGCCCTAAGACACTTCTAGATATAGGTAGGTGCTTTGAGGCACTTGTAGATAGGCGTCGTGATACACTTGTAGATAGGCGTTGTGAGACACTTGTAGATAGATGTAAATAGGTGGATGATGGCGTCGGATTGTGGATGACGCCATTATGCGAAAGCTAATGATTGGATTGTCTTACCTTGCCCACTCGTTAGAACCATAACTAACGAGTGAACAAGACTATAATTTCAACGGAAGTTTAATGAGTATCAATACGGCTCTGATACCATGATAAAAATAGTGTACAGTTATTAATAATAATGTTGTGAATACATAGGGCTCTATTTATAGAGGGAATAGGTAACCCTAATACACAATTGAATAGGAAACCTAATTATTAGGTAATAGGAATAATCTAGAATATAAATAAAATATAAAAAATATAAAATATAAAATATAAAAAATATTCTAACATGCGGAATGCCTTCTTTTCTAGATTGTCAATGAAGCTGCAAAATTCAGGTACCGTAGCGGGAATCAATTTAATTGTGGAGGTAAAAATTGTTTCTTGTTCTAAATATCATGTTGGCGTTTTCTTTATTAATTATTTTCTTTCTTCTTATTTGCTTTTCATCTTTCATATTGAGTCTCCATCTAATGGCCCAGGTTTAACGATAAGAGCCCCTTATGGAGCCGTTGGCCATGGTGGACATTATCATTCCCAGTCTCCTGAAGCTTTCTTTTGTCACGTTCCTGGTATCAAGGTTTTCTTCCATCGCTGCAGCCAAAATTTATCTTGCTTTATCCTCGTGTTTTTCTTTTTGTCACTAACTGCATTTTATGTTTCTATAGCATCCATTATTGTCCAGGGACATAGCTCATACTGAAACTGGGAACTACTAACAGTCCAGTGGTCACTTGTATTTTTGTCTCTTACCAATTTCCTTTGTTTTCAATTACATGGTTGCAGATGAGAAATTATTCCAAGATATTGAAAAATCACAGAAATATTTTATGTTTTATGTGATCAAAAGATCTTCAGCTAGTCATAGGGCAGCATATATCTTATCTCTGCCACTAGGAATTTGTAACAGAGACAAACTATTTTTGAAATAATATTTCATGATACAAGCAAAAGATTGATTCAAATGTATAGTTGGGATGTCCATATCATACTTTTTGTTGGTTGTGTTTCTATAGAAGTTCATAATAAGTAAATCATTGATGGCAGGTGGTGATTCCACGAAGCCCTCAGCAAGCAAAAGGCTTATTACTCTCAAGCATACGCGATCCAAATCCTGTTGTCTTTTTCGAACCCAAGGTATTGCATACATATATGTGGAGCATAACTTTACGATATGAAGTAAAACGCTAATAGTAAACCTTATGTGTTATAGTGGCTTTATCGGTTGGCTGTAGAGGAGGTTCCGGAGCATGATTACATGTTGCCTCTATCGGAAGCAGAGGTATGTAAATTAGAGCTGTGTTGTGTTTTGTTGATGGTGAAAGTCTAAAAACAAAAATGTGTGTCAGATAATACGAGAAGGCAGTGACATAACACTTGTTGGGTGGGGGGCTCAGTTAGCTGTGATGGAACAAGCCTGTCTTGATGCAGAAAAGGTATGACTGTTTCTTGTTACATAAAAATTGAGGTGGTGTTGATGTTGGAAAAGTAACACTTGTATTGTAGGAGGGAATATCTTGTGAGCTGATAGACCTGAAAACTCTAATACCATGGGACAAGGAGACAGTAGAGGCGTCTGTTTCAAAGACTGGGAGAATTCTTGTAAGTACCAACAGCAACACCAGTGATTCATTTCCATAAGCTATAAAATCTTGTGTTCCTGTTCCTGTTTGTATAGATTAGCCATGAAGCTCCGGTGACGGGAGGTTTTGGTGCAGAGATCTCTGCGTCCATCATTGAGCGATGTTTCCTAAGGGTAAGTAAGAGCCGTCTCAATCTCCCTCTCCATTGTGTATGTTCATGTTTGGGTTTCATATATGATTGGTTTTCAGTTAGAAGCACCAGTGGCAAGAGTCTGCGGTCTGGACACCCCTTTTCCTCTTGTTTTCGAACCTTTCTACATGCCCACCAAGAACAAGGTACTGTATATATATATATATATCGTTCATTTCACTCCATGAGTGTTGTTGTCATTGTGTGCACTAACACACACATTTGTGGGTGCAGATATTGGATGCAATCAAATCAACTGTAAATTACTAGTCTATTAATCCTCTTGGGGTTCCAGTTATGTCAATGTAGATTTACAATTGTCCATAAATTCATGTACTTGGATAGTGACAATAATCAATAAACCATCCTATGCTTCAAATTTAAATTCTCTGATTCCCAACAACTTTTCTTTTCAACAACTTGATTTCTCAACATGCTCATTCGCCAAAACCTGAAAAATAGTGAAGATTTCATGTGAAGTACCTAATGTTTCGTGTAGGTCAGATTTCAAAGAAAGATAATTAGTTATAAAAGCAGTAACATGTAACAAATATTCATAATTTACTGATGGGCCAAGTACAAATCCCTTTCCCTGATAAAATTGGTTAACCCATGTGTCTGTTTTCCCATGAAGTCCACCTGACATCCATATTTATACCTTCATTCTTTCACTTCTTTTCCTTATGAAATAACCTTGTTGATTATCTCCACATTTGAACTAACAAACAGCAAAGGCGGGAAAATTAGCAGGCAGGGTGCGGTTTTAATAACAACTTATATCTTGAACAGAAGTAAACAGCAATCTCCTTTCATATTTACAGTTTGATTCATCAGAAGTTCCAGCTCAAAACTTTCAACATCTGCATATGCAAATGAGTTAAACTGGAATCAAGAGTCATGTACAATATAATATAACACATTTCACTCCCATTAGCCGGGTTTGAATCATGCCAAATTTGGAGTGTTTCACAGGGTCTAAATGACATACTAACTGACGGACCCAACGACAAGAAAAATATAACCTCAATACAAACAATTGTATTACCATTGCTGATTTTTCCTGAACTCCGTAAGTACAGGGTATATGTTCTCAAAGGCTGTGTAAGTTTCATCTCTCACCTCTGAAGGGTAGATTATCAGAAATGTATGTGTGACCAGCCAGTATGATACAGGAATTTAGTTCAGAATAATAACACAAGTAATAAGGTATCACACCTTAGCCCCTGTAAGAACAATTTTTCCTGACACAAATATGAGAAGCACAATCTTTGGTTGTTTCATCCGATAAATCAAACCTGGGAAAAGCTTGGGCTCATACTGAACAAGACATTGAATCATCATTAACCGAGCGGTAGTTACTCAACTAGGAGTTTGAAATATAAGAGAACAAGCAAGATTATTTAATTATCAGGTAACCAGAATATTGTAAAATGTTTCAGATCACTGATTAATACAGACAATTACACAAAATCAAAATGTTTCCAAACACAGTACTGACAAACACTAGACCAATTCATTTAATGAATCCCCATCGTTCATTAAAGGAAAATTTACTTTTCTTAGGTACAATAATTACATAATAAGGCCAGAAACAGTTGTATTAAAAAAGAGTAGATTTTGACATTTAAAAACAACTGAAATTGACAAGACTTACACTTGAATACCAAAAAAGTATTCACTTACACTTGAAAAGGCACCATGAGAATATGCAAGTCCTTCAAGCCTTATGGGAAATTTAACATCACAGGAACCAACTATATTCTGAATCTTGAAATCCTACAGCAACGAAGACTTCAAACTTTGCAATAACGGAGCTAACCTGGAAACAGAATGTTTTGGTGCATGCAGGGATAGAATGCGAAGTTTACCTTGAACTTCACAGGAAATCCAAGTTTCTGTATAATTCGAGCATACTGAAAAAAGAAACAATATAAAGGTTAAAATAGAAGAACTAAGATCCACTGGACCTGATAGTAAAACCACAATGAGAACTACAGGTTATTGGGCCAGTCAGCCTATGTGCTGCAAACTGCAGAATCGTCACTTGTTATCTCCATTGAATTCAAGAGTATTGTCATTTGGGAGAATCAAGAAAAATACCTTTCGTGCTGCCAATTTCGATTGCTGTTCACTCTTAGCTCCAGTGCAAACCTAAACGACAGTGTAACATTATATTTACCAACACAGTTGATAGAAAGAAAGACAGATAAGTAAGTCATTGTCATAAATGTCAATGAAAACATCAAAAGCAGATAAACAATTGGTATGAACAGTAACATGTATTTATATGCATACCATCTTCCCTGAAGCAAATATCAAAGCAGTAGTTTTTGGTTCCCTTATCCTCATAATTACAGCAGCAAAACGCTGGAAGCACAACATCAAGAAATTAGAATTACATCTAAATTGATGGCATTGTGCAATGACAAGTAGCAGACAGTAGGAGCAGGACTAATGACATGAGTATCTTTTTCATGTTATGTTTTACTCAAATTTTAGGCAGCATAGAAGTTCTAAGGAATTGGAACTCAAAAGTTATATCGCTTGACTAATTCTCGTCAGAGCAAATAAAGGGATTTCAGACACAGATCGAGTGAGCTCATGTCATTGAAAACAATGTGAAATGAAGGATGGGTGAAAACAAAAAATAAACAATATGTTAAAAGCTGAGTAGTAGATTAAGTGTCATTCCCTCGCGTGTTTTATATTATATACCTTCGGATTGTATTCTGCATTGCGAGCTTGCAGTGCAATGGCCTTAAGATCCAGCTTGCAATCCAAATTTACTGTCGAAACAATGTTCCTAAATGGCCACCACATTTAATTCATCATTGATCATCTAAGAAGAAGCATATTCTACTAATTGACCAATTACTGAAGATTGCAGACAGAAGAGGATATGACGAGTAAAGGGTCCGCACACATACACATATATAATGCAGAGTTAGCAACTTTGTGTAAGAGATCTATATACCACACTACCAAACAGGGTAGTGGTTACCAAAATTGATTGGTTGGACATTTATTTTACAGGTACAGACCAAATCAGAAGTAGACCCACATCTACAAGACGGAGTAGAAAACTGGTGGCTTACTGGAGGGTAGGAACAATCCCAGAAGGATGCCTGGTGAGATCAACCGGTTGGTTACCTTCCATGCCGCCTCAACCCTAACAACACCATACACAAACAATGAACATTTCGGGCCAGTAAAACAGATCTTAGTTCCAGAAAAATCGATGGTTGATTTAAAAGCTGTGGATGTTGGAGATTCTCAGGGAGGAAAAGGGGCGGGAAAATTTCAAAGATTTGTAAGAGGAGGCTTATATACAAGTGGAAGAGAGGGTTTCAAAGAAAGAGAAGGTTACTTGTTGCTGCGAAACGAATATCTGAGGCTGTCGATGCGAGAGGCTCGCTGGGCTTTGTGGATGGGTCAAGAATACCCTCGCGCGTTCCTCGAACCCCCGTGGAAGGTTAGGGTATTTTGGGAATGTTACCTGTTTGCTAGGGACTGGTGAAGGGCGAATGGATTAGGTGCCGCGTACCCATTTTTATCTTAGTAAGCCCAGTTACATTCCAAGTACACATTTGTCACCTTATGAATGGATGATTTATATCATATGATACAAATTTAAGTTAAATAAATATTCAATAAAAGAATCATCCTATCATAACTACAGCAAAATGTCCAACCCCATGTTATATTTACCTCTTCAATGTATTATTATTTGTCATATATCAACTCTAACCACACATCATTTCAAATATTTTTTTTTATTTTTTTTAATTATCCAATGTCATTTTATCATATGCTACATTTCCATGATATATTTAACATCAAAATGTAACATATGTCATTCGTCTCTCCAAAAAAATATATTTTTTATTATTACTTTATTAATATTTAGTATTATTTCTATCACAATAATATGATAAAATAATTTATTTTATTTTATTTTATTATTAAAATATTAAAATGTCATATAGCAGATAACATATGTACCAGCAAATCAACCGGTCAGAGAACATCTGTATTGCATAAATATTGGAATAGTATTAGAAATCAAGTGATCTTGTTGGTTACTATTCGTGCCTAATTGATACTGTTATATTATATTTATTATGATATATTATTTCCCTGTATTCCACCTTGTAACCGATATATAACCATGTACAATTGTTTTTAATGAAACCAAGTTAGGATATATATCAAATCCTCTCTTTACATGGTATCGGAGCACTGATATGGTGTCTTATTCTTGGCATAGCCATGATGGATCTTACCTCATCACGGGCTTCTATTGAAAAGTTGAGCTTGTACTCCAATATCTCTTTAGGTAGAATCACAATTGAGTTTCATCAGGGACCAACTCCAATTTATTTTATGCAGCGTCCTCCCTACCCAAAATCAATTCAACAAATGAAATCACAATTCGACATGGAGATGACATTGTTGTTCATGAAACCTCACAACCAGCACTGGAAAACGGGTGTGAAGAGTTGCTTGACATCACGACAACCCAACCAAATGACGGCTTCCCTGGCCACTTATAGATCATGTTGAGTGTCGCGGTTCCTTAAATGTCGCAGCTCCACCGAAGGTCGCGTGTTCGGCGTGGGATGCGGCTCTGCCGAGGTCGCGTCTCCAGCACAGAATGTGGCGACAGCGTAGGTGGTAGGGGCAGCCAAGGTTATGAAACACGGAACTCGGGTAAAACTCGATGAGCCGACAACTGGGAAGAACTCGGAATTCGAGTAAAACTCGATGGGCCGACAACTGGGAAGAATTCGAAACTCGGGCGAAACTCGTTTTGTGTTAAAAAATAATTTAACATATATATATTCTTATGTAATTTTTATTATAGACAAAATTAGTTATATATAATCATTTGTAATTCAAAACTTGTCAATAATCACCATTTCTTTCACATAAATTCGGTCACTTAAAGTTATAAACATTCCATCAAAAGAGTCACTTAAAGTTATAAGCATTCACTCAAAAGTGTTTAATCATTATTTCTGTATGCTTCTTCATTGGAAGATTCGGAACCATCTTCAACATTGACATTTTCTTTTATCTCCGGTTCCGACTCAACTACTTCTCTATTAAGGAGTCTCATACGGATATTTCTCCTACTCGTTTTTGGCTCCAATGCATCACCCGCCTCATAAGCCACACTTATTGCTTCCCAAAGTTCTTCATCTTCACCTACATGTTGTTCATCCATCCACGCTTGAGCATGAGTAGTATCATCCACAATCAATAGATCTTGGTCTTGCTCTTTTGTCTTCATCCTTTTGTTGAGAAATTTGTTATTGAATTGAACAAATACCAAGTCATTTATTCTTGATGATTCTAATCTGTTTCTTTTTTGGTATGCACCTAATAAATAAATAATTGAGAAATTAAATTTATAAAATAATTGAAGTATGAATATATTATAATAAATATAGCTACACTTACACTTTCAAATGTACTCCAATTTTGTTCACACCCCGATGAACTAAAGGTCAATGCTAAAATCTGTAAGACCATAAATTTTAAAGTACGTACTTCATTTCCGCACATATCCCACCAATGCGCTAAAAACATTTCAAAACAAATTAAATAGTAAATGTATGTGTATACAATAACATGCTTATATGCATTATATAAGTCAAGATTACATACCTGGATCAAATAGATCCATGTCCTTGGAAAACATTTTGTGTGCTAATGGGTCGCTAAAACTTTCCTTATAGTTTAAATACTTGGAAGCCTCCTCACTGATGATTACATCTTGTATGTCAGGGGTTGGGATACATCTTTTTAACACAAGCTATAAAACCCGGCTTCACTGTTGGATTATCTTGTACAATGCGATCCTTATATGTGTAGTATGGGTTCAACATATAGGCCGCTAAATGCAATGGAATATCAAGCCTCCCTTTTATTTTGCATCTATAGTAGCTAGAATCGGTTTGTATTGGGCCTCTGCATTCTTAGATGAGCTATATACTTGTTTAATCTCCTTCTTTGCTTTTAATAACTCTCCGTACAAAAAACACATATATGACTTCTTATCTCCATCAACAAGTCGGAGAACCTTGAATAAAGACTCAAATGCATTTTTAGACAAAAACAAATTAAAAACAAACCTATTAATATAATTTTAAACATAAGATTTGGCTAAAATAAAATAAAATACCTTCAAGCATAAGGTAACCCAACTCCAAAATTGCACGCGCACAACGGTCATCGTTGAAATCTTTCCTTTGTCACTCGTGGACCATGGGTGTTTGCTCCATTCGCCACTCACGAAAATGTGCCTCAAACATTCTTTTTTTCCATTATACTTTGTAGAGTAAGAAAAGATAAGGCAAATCTAGTGACTCCCGTCCTAACGATAGCCCTTGAAGTTGTACATTTCCTCATGAGGGCCAAAGTAGTAGTATGGGCATAAATGAATACCGTTAAATTCTTGGCATTTTCAATCGAAAATTTAAACTTTAAAAGTTTCCCAATTGCCTTAAGCATGAGGTTTATCGTGTGTGTGGCACACAAAGTCCAAAATATACTTGGTCTCTTTTCTTTTAGAATATCCGCCACGACCATATTGTTTGAAGCATTGTCCGTCACTACTTGAACAACACATTTCGACCCGATCTTTTCAATATGTTGGTCAACATAATCAAAATATATTTGCCCGTATGTGAAGCGAATGAGTCTTCCTTTGAAGAAATAAACGAAGTGCCCTCTTTGATATTAACACATAAGTTCGTGACACTTCTTCTCTTCCGATCTCTTCAAGCATCAGTCATCACCGAACACCCGGTTATTTTTCATTCGTCCTCTTATTTTTAGTGACGTTTTTGTTCTTTTAACCTTATTCTTCAACATAGGCACCCTCAAAAGATTTTGACTTGGAGGTCGGAATCCATGTCCACATAGGATTATTGCTTCACAATCTTGCATGAATGCGTCGCTAGCTATGCAATGAAAAGGAACACCATCTTCATACACCCAACAAGCAACATATTGTTGAGTATCTCGTTTTATTTTCTTAAAAATTGTGTACAGAACACCCATTTGTTGACTACTACTTGCACCGGGAATTATTGGCGTAGCATATCTACCCATTGGTCCAAGAACACGTAGCCTATCATAATTAAGTTGTTCTTGTTCTTGTTCTACTTCTTCTTCTTCTTCTCCCTCTTTGGTACCGGAAATGTGCACCGCATTTATAATGTCAGTTACATGCTTCCTCTTATTCTCTTTATGTCTTTTAGAGGTATTAATAGCATCGACACACTTCTTTTTATCGTCATCGGTAGAGTCTGGACATGGCGTTACATTTCCCACTATATTCGCGATATGCTCTTTCATTCTAGTAACACCCCCATTATATTTTTAACACATTTCATGCACCTAAGTAACTTCACATTGGGTCGATTGACCATCACCCCATAATTCCAACCAACGTCTTTACTTTAAGGTCAAGAAGAGATCGATGGTATAGAATCGGAAACCAATGACGATGAAGTATTCATTTCTGCACAAATCAATCAATAACCAATAATATCAAATTAAAGTTAGACATGTATTCATACTCATAAAAATCAGAACTCATTTACAAACTAAAAGGCATCAACAGAAAACTTTAACTCACATTCGCTTCATACTACTAGAGTTAACATTTTGATTATTGAGTTAATCCAAATATATTAATTAGTTGTTACTTGCATAATCATTTGTGACTGTGAGTAAGTTGGTGTTACAAAGCAATCATATGTGCATAAACCACCCATATTCGGTTACACAGACCTCTTCTCTTTACATTTATTATCATCTCTTCAATAAATATGCTATAAGTATTAGACGATCAAATATGCTAGTAAATGCTAATAATGAATAATATAAATTATATATTATTAGGAAGAAATTAAATATCCATTTATTGTTGAGAGTTGAGAGATTGAGAGGTTATTTGGCATTAATAGGCTTGACTTGAGAGATTGAGAGGCTCGCCGGTTTTGAGAGATTGACACCACAAAATAGAGTAAAGAACAAAAGACCAACAAAACAAATACAAAACAGAGAAGAAAAAAACAAACCTGCAAAGACGGTGGCCGGAGGCGGCGGCGATAGAGGAGGCCACTAAACTAGAACGGAACAGAACTGTTTCGCGAGAGAGAGAGAGAGAGAGAGATGAATGACAAACAGATCTGATTACGGTGATATCAACCTAATCTTTAGACCGGTTTTAATTTCAAATTTATAATTCGACTGGGTTGACTGAACTTTGACTGATTTTCGGCATGTTTTTAGACAACTCGTCTCGGCAAGGCCAAAAATACTGAGTTCCCGGCGAGTACGGACAAGTTTTATAACATTGGCGGCAGCAAAGGTTGCGGTTCCAGTAAGGTCGCGACTCCATTTCTAGCGTGGAACACAAATCTATTTTCAGTGCGGAACGCGGCTTTGGCGTGGATCACGTCTCCGACGGAGAACGTGGCGACGATGTGTGCCATGGCGCCGGTGTGGGTAGTGGCTCTGACAAAAGTCATGGCTCCTTCTCTGGTTACAAGACCTCACCGTAGTGGAGACTAAACAACACTTGGACTAAAGTTGGTGGCTGCAACATAGAGTACTCATAAACCCTAAATGAAGAGAGAGATGGATCATCATTCATGTGTTTGAGTCCAACAAATTTATCTCAAGAGATGGACTTCAAAGTAGCAAGGCATATTCGGATATTTGCGCTTCAAATCACAAAGCCCGGTGTTCTACAAATTATTTAACTTTTGATTCTTTTGCATGCCAACTCAATGAGACACAAAAATCTCATATTATGAATTATTTTGAATGACCGAATTCTACAGCCATACACCGTTTTTGCAGGTGCACCTTTTAAAACATCTGCATATGATAAAACCTCTTCCACGTGGATTATTGACTCAGGCGCAAGTAAGTATATCGTTCATGATAAAAAAAATTATTATCTCATATGTGTTCAAAATTGCACTTACCCCCGGTCGAAATGCCAAATAGAGAGTGTGCTCCCGTATTGTGGGTTAAGTAACACTTGACTCGAGATTATGTCTTGAACAAATTTTAGTTGTTCCACAATTTTGCTTCAACATGATGTCATTCATTAAAATCACTCAAGACCTAAAGTGTGTGTTGATATTTTATTCTGAATATTGTGTGATACATGACTTATCTACGAGGACGTTGATTGGTACGGGGAGGATGTGGAACGGATTGTACTACTTGGAACCAACGGCGATGGGTAAGGTTTTAATAGTTCACGAGTACAATGACACACAATTGTTGCACCGACGTTTAGGACATATTCTCATTTACCAACTTTCTTTCATTCCAATATCAGTTAAATATAATAAATATGGGTTAGGAGTTTGTGATGCATGTTGTAGGGCGAGATAGACTTGATCGGTAATCCCAGTTTACGCGACTAAGACTGCACACTCTTTCTCTCCTTGGGTGCAATTATTTCTTATCAGTTGTCAATGATTTTAGCAAAGTCACATGGGTCTTCATAATGAAGCATAAATGGGTACGATGCCAGTTCATTACCCACGTAAAATGCTTGCAAAAAAAATAGTGGAAAAGAATTCTGACAGTATGAATTGTTGGCCTATTATAGCGAGTCTGGGTGGAGTTTCAAAAGAGTTGCGTTAGGATACCTCAACAAAATGGCATAATGGAAAGAAAACATCGACACTTACTCGAGGTCACACGAGCCCTTCGATTTCAGGAAAACTGTCGATCGAATTATGGGGAGAGTGTGTCCTCACTGCTGTATTTTAATCAATCAGATGCTGCTAAAATTCATTGAGAAAAAGACCCCATACGAGGATTTTGGAAGACATCCAACTTATGATTACTTACGAAGTTTTAGTTCTCTATGTTACGTCCACCAATAGACTCTAGACATGTTCGCACCACATTCTCGACCAGGAATATTTTTGGATATCCAAAAGAAAAAAAGGGTTATCTAGTATTCAATCTAGAATCTCGTGTCATTGTGATATCCCGGGATGTTCAGTTTTAGGAAAATATTTTTCTTGGCAGCCAGTGTATTAGTACAGAGGCTACCGTACCCATACCAATTGTGCCGCCAAAATATCCCTTTATGTTTGACACACCAATTGTTCCACCCGTCACGTAACAGATTCCTATCGAGGTTCCCATTGGCATGCCAACACCCAAAAATGAAATGTCTATCCTGAGAAAGCGTGTTCGAACAATTTCTAATGATTAAGTGGCTATGACTACACCCTACCACCTTTTATCGCTTTACCAAACTCCGTTTCGCACTCATCCCCTTCTTCAACAAACTCGAAGGTACATCCCCTCACACAATCTATATATTATGATCGTATAAAGTCAAGTACCAACCAGGGAAGAGAGAAATAGACTCAAAATGACTGTATAAGGTCAAATACTGACCAAATGGGAGAATTGAGAGCTATAAAGCTCGACTCGTGGCAAAGGGATATACACAGGTTGAGGGCATCGACTTTACCGATACCTTCGCCCCGGTTACAAAAATGGTCACCGTCCGATGTCTACTTGCGGTTGCAGTAACACGGAACTGACCGCTTCATCAATTGAACATCAATAATGCATTCTTGCATAGCATCTAGAAGAGAATGTCTACATGAAGATTTTGGAGGATTTTCCAGGCAGGTGGAGCAACGTGTGTGTCGGTTGCTTAAGCTCTCTATAGGCTAAAGAAAGCCTCTCAAAATTGGTACCACAAGTTCACTGAGTCCATCATGACTCTAGGGTACCAACCTTCAGCTGTCGACTACTTATTGTCACTCTTGCCTCCCTTAACACATTTGTCGTCGTCCTCATTTATGTTGATGATGTTGTCATCACAGGGTCGGATCCCTTGCGCATTCAACAACTCAATACTCATCTAGACAAACAGTTCAAAATCAAGGATTTAGGCAAACTCACGTACTTCCTTGGTCTTTAGGCACATGTTCACCTACTGGCATATCTCTCACATAGAGAAAGTACGAACTCGACATCTTGTCTGATAGTGGCCTCACCGGGTGTAAATCCGCGCATGTTCCCATTCCATAACAACATTGTTTGCCCACAGAAGACGGTGCCTATTGCATACACATTGGACAACATCATCGTCTTGTAAAACACTTGTTATATCTAACAGTCACTCACCTAGATATTAGTTATGTTGTGCATATACTGAGCTAGTTCATGCATGCGCCCAAACAACAGCACGTTGATGTCGCATTTAATGTACTAAGGTATCTCAAGAGCGGCCCAGGTCAAGACATACTTTCGTCATATAAACAATTCACTTAAGCTACATGTTTATTGTGATGCATACTGGGTAGGATTTCCACACTCAGTAGTTCACCACGGATTTCATTATATTCCTTGGACCTTCCCCCATCTCATGGAGATCCAGGAAATAGAGTGTAGTCACATGTTCGTTGGCTTGGGCTGAACATCTAGCCATGGTTTCCATGAGCCGGGAAATAGTTTGGCTCCGTCAGTTTCTTAGTAATCTTCAGGTCCCTAAACAGACACAATATCTCTCATTTGATAATCATGTTGCCATCCATATTTCTTTCAATACAATGTTTAATAAATGCACCAAGCATATAGAGATTTACTGTCACTTCGTTCGGTAACAATTCCAAAAGTTCGTCCTCTGCCCCAACCAATTTCTAGTAAGCATCATCACGTCGAGATCTTCACCAATAAACAATATTTTTTACTGTCCATAAATAAGCCATTTTTAATTTATATATATATATATATAGGGATGCATTCCATTGAGAACAGGCAAAAGCGTTAGAACATTTAAACAGTGTGTGACCGTCGAATCAAAATTAATCCAACACGCGTTATGGATTATATTCCAAGTGTGTGAGGCGTATCAGCATGGGCATATGGGCAGTTTCGGTAACCAATTATTCAATTTAAGGCAACCGTTCGTGAAAAACGGAAATGATTTAATTCTATTAAAGGGAAAATCCTAATTGCAATTAAACACGATCCTCATATCATTAATTAGCAGCAAATATGGTAATCTAGTATCATTAATCTAGATAACATAATGTGAAGATCAATCATTATTACACATTTGGGCAGATATGGTAATTTTAAATGAGTATAGAAAATGGATGTCCACATATATATGTACAAACAATTCGCAATATATATCCATTTTCTGGTATGGCTGTCCACTACCAAATGTGTCCATGTTTACCATGCGAGTGGTTTCACTCAAATGAAGTATGGCCAGAAGATACAGTACAAATTGAAATCAAATTAATATTTTGTTATGGTTGTTCCCTACCTAGTGTGTCCTTGTTTTACATGCGTGTGACTTTAATCCGAAGTACTATGGCCAAAACATAAAATACAAACTGAACTCATGCATATTATTATGGTATGGCTGTCCACTACCAAGTGTGTCCATCTTTTACATGCGTGTGACTTTACTCAAATGTAGTATGGCCAGAAGATACAGTAGAA
>JAYMTP010004719.1:0-14480 GCA_036897365.1 Geranium brycei
AAAATATATTAAAAAAATTTAATAAAGAAAATGAATTATTATTATTATTATTATTATTATTATTATAATTATTATTATTATTATTATAATTATTATTATTATTACAGCTTCTTGCATCAGAGACAATTCGTTGAGCCTCTTGTTCTGCACTCAACAGCATCTGAATGCCACCTTGTCCCTTGATGGTCTCCATGATAATAATTACTATACAAAAATGTAAAAAAAATAAATTAATTATACATAAATTGAAATATATTAATATTTAGATCTCTAATATATAACGATTCGACTCGATAATATGGTATCAGAGATTGCGCACGATGAATCAATTCATACCTATTTCAAAATTTCTACAACCATTTTTTTGATACGAAATAATTTTGTGAAAACATGAACATTAAGAATTGGAAATTGTAATCAGCATGAGATCGTTAATTTCTATAGTATAATACCAAGAATAATTAGAGAGTGAAAATTCATCAAAATAAAAGTAAAGGTATGGAGATTACCTGAAAGTGAGAAATTATGAGAAAGTGATTGATTTGCTTTGAAATGATGGGAGCTTTGGAAATGATAATGGAAAAAAAGGGATTATAGAAAATGTTTGGTTGTGAGAGGGAGATTTATTTTCCTAATCCTTATTTAACGGAATTAGTTTATGATTGGTTCTTGGTCAACACTGATTTACAAAATTAATTTATATATATTTAAAATGGTTAAGGATTTTTTTTATTTTATTTTTTTAATATAAATAACAAAATTGTCTATCATTATTCATTCAAATCTCGAGTATAAAAAAGTTGTGTAAACAAGTATAAGAGACATAATTAATTTGTAGATTATATTATCACGAGTTCGAGCTAAATTCAAATTGAATGATATGCAATGTTTTAAAAAATTAGCCAAACTCAAACTCAACCATGATAATAATATTTTGTGTTTTTAATTGTTGATTGTAAAAGAAAATACTACTCGAGCCAAATCAGAGGTTAAGTTTCTAGCTCAAACAGAATTTGAATCGAGACATTTTTCTAGAACCAGATAAATATAGATTCAATTCGACTTGTTCACACCCATAACTATCTAGGAGTGGACATGTTTCCAGACCATGACTGACTCGAATTGAACCCCTCGGCTCTTAATATATAAAAAACCAAACCTGAAATTATTATATGAGAAACCATCCAGTTCTGGCAATCCCAGTTGGAATCGATTAGTTTTTTAATCATGAATTCATACTCAATTTATAGGCCGAATTTGAGACTGATTATAACCAAAACAAATTAAATTTGCAGTTATAAATGAATCGAACGAAAACCAAATGTTAATATTTATTCATTACAACATAATCGAAATATAAAAGTTTAAAAAAACAGTACAAAAAAATAATAAAAGATAAATAATATGTATTAGTGGACAAGAGACAGACATGTGACGATGCAAACCAGTTTATTTCTTATCAATTAACTGACGGTAATGAAATCTGAGAGCTAGAATCGAACCAAAATTAAATCGTTCTCTCAAATTCAAAACCAAAACTAAATCATTAATCACAATTTCGGCTTTCCAATTTCAGATCTAGTTTGGGATCGAATCTGGGTATAAAGTGCCCATCCCTAGACTTTATACACTGTTATACGAACAGAATCTCCCAATAACTCCATTTCTGAACACAAAAATCATAAATAAACAAATCAGGTCTGTACTGTGTATATATATGTGTAAATACTTACAATGAAACCAATATTGCTCTGCACTTTTACATACATACACTTTTGACTCATTACACTCATCAAACAATTGTTCACAAAATCAAAACATTCCAATATTTGTATATAGTCCCCAAAACCATACACACTATGTTCTTGTCAAACCCTAGGAGCCTTCTCTTCCCCAATGATCCATCTCGAAAGCCTGCTTGGGTCTCCGGCGAAGGACTTGCACGATCTCGGGATGATTCCCAGGTCGGAGCCTATCTGGTCGTACTCCTTGAGCGCCGCTTCCATCTCCTCTTCAACGGAGACACTGTCCACAACGTCGATTGAGCCTCTCTCGCGCAGAGCTTCCGCGTAGTGCCTCTCTCGCTCGGGGTCGTGTTGGAACGGTTCCATCGCGAGGCCCTGTGTGGAATCGGGAGTATTCACAATCGTAGAACTCAAATTCAATTCTGGTTCGTTATAGAGGAACAAAAAAGTAGTGTTCTAAAAATTCCCAACTTTTCCGATTAATCCTCTATAATTCCTGATTAATCTTTCGATCCGTTTTATTTTCCGATTAGTCCCCCCGACTAGCGCCTAGTGTTTTTTAAAACACTGCAAAAGAGTAATGATTTGTAAAAAAATTGTACCTGACATAGTTCGGCGTAATGCTTGTGTATTTCGCTGGTTTCGTCTTGGTCGCCGAGGAGGGTTCCTCCATACCAGCCATTGGCTTCGTCGACTGAGGTCATTTCGAGGTACCTGTAGAGACCGAACCGCAACAAATGTGCTATAAGAGCGAGCGTAGACAAATGCTTCATGAAATGTTACCATTTAGTCTATAGGGATAATTGCAAAAACTCGCAGTGTACTATTCGACTTTCCCAATTCATGAACTGCGTTTATTGCAAAAACTATACGTCAACTATCTTTTTGGACGGTTAATGACACCGTTAAACATAAAGCAAAAACATGAAATACCCGAAAAACAATTATGTTGACATCGTTATTACATAATTAAATTCTCAAATAACTAATTAAATATCGAGGTCAACTATCCTTATTTATTTTTAAATTTGGAGGGCAAACCCGTCATTTTGAAAAGAAAAAATGGGTGGCTAACGTGACTGAATAAGTGGTTTTCCCGTCTGTTTTGACGGATAGTTTTTACGATAAACATAGTGCACAGATACTCCCTACAAAGGCCGGATGCACTCGACATGTTTTTGTAAATATCCCTAATATATATTAAGAATCAAAAAATGGCAGAAGCAACTCAGACTTGTAAATAACATTTTCATAAAATGAACCTCTTGAGGTAGCTAAGAATATATAAGGGTATGTGAAAATGGGAATGTGTTCCTATGATTAGTACCTTTGGAAGATGTCCTCTTCGCAGATGTTACTACCTGAAGAAAGCCACTGCAGATCACAGAAGCCATCGACTCCCGTCTCATCCTGAGATCCTCCGTTTGCCATTTCAGACGACTGTAGCTTTTGTGCAGAGCCACTTTCATCGTACTTTCTTTGGCCAAAGAGCCAATTCGGACTCTTCAGTTGTATTTCACTGCACACAAGTTGTTCAAGTTCGGGAATTATCAGCAACTGTGTCAGATCGTTATATACTTCTTTTATAATTAACAATATGCAATAATGCAATCCATTTCAGCGCAACAAATATTGATGTCTCAGTGCTGAGTAGAAACATAGAAACTGGACTTCTATTGTGTATCAGCGTTCTGAAAATTCCCCATTAGTCCTCTATTAATCCTGATTAATTCCTGATTAGTCCCCAAAAGTCCTATCTGCCCGTTTAGCGCCTAGTGTTTTTTGGAACGCTGATATATGATAAGAGCATAAATGAATTGAGTTAACAGAAGATAGAAACTGATTGAGAACCAAAACCTGGAAAAAGCAAGTAAAATGAGCGGACAGAGAGAAATGAATGATCAGAAAGAGCGCACACAATTCAAAACCGTACAAAACTAAAATTTTCAGTGAGGTTGAAACATTACGCTGCATCGGGAGCCACACCGGAGGTCCCCGCACCACCGCCGGGTCTATGGTCTGCTTCACTGCAAAGCCTCACGTTCCTGATAGAACTGCATGTTTTCTCTATCAATTTATCGAATGACGTCAACTTCATCCGCAAGAAGTCTTCTTTGCAAGCTGCAATGGGAGTGAGGGTGACTCCAGCTCCGGGCATTACACAAGGTTCAAAGCTGGAACATTGAAGACGTAAACAGTTACGTGGCAGAAAGAACATCAAACAGAACGAGAAGAGCAATGGAAAAACACATTTTCACCAACAGGATTAATGTATGTATACATGTGTGATCTTT
The DNA here is from genome assembly GCA_036897365.1 of Geranium brycei. NCBI lineage: Eukaryota > Viridiplantae > Streptophyta > Magnoliopsida > Geraniales > Geraniaceae > Geranium > Geranium brycei. The sequence goes on from JAYMTP010004719.1 coordinate 4,040, forward strand.
GAGTCTGCAAATGTGAGCTAGTATATATGTGCAAATTACTCAACGGAATACGAGAATTTACCACTTATCGGGGAAAAAGTCGTCTCCTATTCCCGACACGTGAAGATAATAATCAGAATCCAACTCCCAGAGAGCAGGTTTACCATCTTGTGGTTGGAAGTAACCTAGAAATCTGGTTAAGCGGCAAAACATTAATTAGTAACCTAGAAATTCAATGTATATGTAAACAAAGAAACTGGGATAGGAAATTACAAATTTATTGCATCTTGCTTCTCTCCATCTGTATAAGCATTACTGTAGTAGCGCTTGATAGACTTGAGAAACTCCCTCGACTGAGTCGTAGCTTTCCACTTTCCCTGCCTCTCTGGGAATACCTAAAACTCGATGCAAGTCATTGGTATCAGGGGGTTTAAACACATACAGTAACAGGAAAAAGCATCTCAATTTCAGGCCGTAGGAGACGTACCGTGTTGTGAGCTGCAGAGCCGCCATATTGGTGAGCGAGAGCATCCCCCATGCTTTGGTACATATCCATAAGAGCTGCTGCAATACTACTATCCGGATCCACCTTAGGTACATTAGTCAAACCCATTGCATGAAGTTGACGGCCTAGAGCTGCTAGGCCATAAGCGTATTGGGCTACATTTGTGCGATCCAAGCAATCGATACAATTGGTACGAAGAACTCCACTTTGGAAGTGTGATCCTACACCTATATGCTTATCCCCTTTATCATGTTCAGAATCACCCTCCTTTTGATGAAGAACGGAATTGACTGTTTCATTAACACTTCCTGTTCTTCCTAGATCCACCGAATTAGCTCTAAGGTCTCTAAGAGAAGGATCCCTGCGGAATATAGGAGTAAGTTAAAGACCTGTGAAGTTACTGTTTTCCGAGGTCCAGGCAAAAACCACCTATTATAGTGCAAACTAAGAACCCGTCTCAGCTGTTCGATTGACAAAATAAAGCGTTGATATCAGAACAGTCATTAATTAAATAAATAAATTCAAGTTCACCAAAATGAGGTTTAATCTTAGGCCTCTATGTTGATATGAGTTCTTAGTTTCCACCACAACAAAGGTTTTCAAAACACTAGTTCAAAAGATTGGATAAATAGAATTTAGTTGGGCACTTGAGTATAAATTGTAGGGATAATTTCACCCCGCACCCCCTAGAATAAGCAAAATCTCACATAACACCCCCTAAAATTATTATTCTCACATGCACCCCCTTGCTTTGGTTATTGATGTGGGTTCTTGTTTTTAGGGGTTTATGGGTTTTTTAGTCCTTGATTTGTTAAGGAGAGGTCTTGATTTAGATCTTCATTGATGGAGGTGGAGAAATAGAAGAGAGTGAGAAAAAAAATAGATGGTTGGGGAAGAAAAGAGAGAAATGGTGAGGTGTGGAAAAATTGGAACATTTGAAAATTTAAAACAAAAGTAAGGGCTTTTTTGTCTTTTTAACCTCAATTTTGGATGGAGATGGACGGAAGCTAACGGAAATTGCCCAAGTGAGATAATAATCAAAGTAAGGGGGTGCATGTGAGAAGAATAATTCTAGGGGGTGTTATGTGAGATTCTGCTAATCCTAGGGGGTGCTGGGTGAAATTATCCCTAAATTGTATCAAGGTAAAACAACCAGAAGACTTTAACGGCAAAATGGAAGTATACCCGTCAGCTGAAATACTACGAAGAAACATAATACCTTCCCATGCTTGTCCGAGAAATCGGGTTGACTCTCCTCTTGACAACAGTAGATTTGCCACTATAGTAAAAACCAGTCAAATCAAGTGCTTCACTAGCCACAGCACCCAAAACTGCCAAAACATTGGCCGACTTGCTTTAAAACAAAAGGCAAAAATATAAAATGTTAGTCCGAGGTTACCTTAAACTCTCATCGGGGGAATCATTCAGATGCTTACCTCTTGGCGAATTTATGAAAATCCCAATGGATGAACTTAAGATGGTTTTCTTCTGAAAGAATTTGGTTCAGATACCCAACTGCATTTGCAAACTCACGCCTCAGCATCATTTCTCGAGGCCTTTTCTCAACGGTCTGCATTTTGATGTTTGAATGAGCACTAGGAAACAAATAGTCTGACCTGAATGTCATTTCAATTTTCATAGTAGAAACAGAGTATAATGATGGTTCAAAAGGAGTATATAAAGCAGACAGGAAGAGCAAGAGACATCATTTTAACTATTCATGTATATAAATATAATATAAAAATAAAGAGGGAAAAGAACATCATAAAAAAGGACTGACAAATATCAAAAAGCACAAAGCACAGTTTAATGCTGAATGAAATATATATTTGAAAACTAACCTTTATCAGATTGAGCACAATAATTGGGTTGCCATATCTCTGTGCCAGGTCTTCAAAGTGCAATTTGGTTGATTCGTATGTAGGATCATATCTCTGCACTGAAGTCCAAACAGGTACAAAAGGTTAAAAGAAACTTAAGCTAGATACATAATTGTTCAGTAACAACGTTATCGAACTATATAGTTTTCAATATTCTTACAAATTATATCTGGTTTGGGACTAAATCTGGAAGCTTCTTGTGACCAGAAAAGAGGAATCGAGCCGCGCATCTGTACAACAGAACTCATTTTCCCCTTGGAAGAACCAGCTTCTTCGTCAAGAACAATCTGTTCGGTTTCAACATCATTTGCCACCCTTCCCCTATCATTAACTCCCCTTTTCAAGTAACTACAAGCCATGAAAATGAATAAATAAACCATCAGTGCATTACCCCGTACATAAGAAACAAGGAAACAGACCAACTGTAATTTACTATTGAGTGGAGAATTATTGATCCACCCGAACAATTTTGAAGTAAACAAAGTTTTGGATAAACCTCCCTCCTACATAAGTGATACATAAAGTCGGCTAAACACTAATATGAGTATCAAGCATAGTATCATTCAGTAAACATCCTTGAGAATATGAACACCTATAATTGTTTTCATAAAAAGGGAGAATCCATATAACAGAATAAGAAAACTCTTCATACAGCAAAAGCAGATCATTTCTTTTACAGCCATAATTAGATGCATACTCTACAAATATAAATAAATAGACAAATGAATCCCTTCATCCCCTAACCCCTATTGCAAAAAGAAGGGTGTAATATGATATTGGGAACCATTCACATATGTATAAATTTGCGCTCGGCGCCATAACATACCGTGTTCCTGCAAAATGACGAGAGCGCCTAGAAACAAGAGAAACACTGAAGTCCCTCCCAAAAATTGAAAGCCTAACCTGCCATCATCATATACACCTAACTGTTCAAATACAAAAATGAAAAGCATAACGCTCGACCAAAATGAGTCGCGAGGTACTCGTGTACAAAGAGAAAATGCTCTCTAATTACAATTGACTCAGTGTGTTCAAACAAGGACTGATAAATCAAGGAAACAAAATATATATATGAATAAGACAGTTCAACATACTTGCTTGAAATTCCCATGAACCAATGCTATTGTCCAAATAGTGTTATTGCATCTCGATCGAATGGATTCTGTCAGATATGCATTCCAAACAAATATGTTATCATATGGCATCCCTTCCTCACCCATTGATAGCACATTCTTTTGCAAACTTTGCATTATAGGATATGTATAGCTGTAGAAAAAGTCTTTAGTTAAATCTACACTGGACAAAAGCTTCTTGTACCTGCAATTGAAGCAAACCAAACAATAATCAGACATATACAAGTCAAACAACATATTTATAGATAGTGAAGTTAAATGGCTTAACTACCCACAATTAAAAATCCACAATATCAGTAGAGGAAATGGCCATAAGGCAAGATAAGTCCTTTGTTTTATATGAAACCTTGGTAAATATCGCAGTCATGAACCAAAATTTGAATGACTGTCTCACTAAGAAACTTGTAAATACATTAATCCAGCAATTTACAAGTTATTGTAACAAGTAACCACCATGTCGGTTGAGTGGTGAAACTCTACCATTATTTTCTCATGATAATTAGATTCTAGGAAGAAATCATATAACCATATAGATATGCAAGCATGAATAAATTATATACCAAAAGGGAATACATACCTCAGCTCCGTTTTAGAATGTGCCACATCAGACTGAATTGAAACATGTGGAATCGTAACCAACTGACTCTCATCTATACTATAGATTGCATGGCCACATACACATCCAATTTGGCGGCGCTTAGTAACCAAAATCAAATAATAAGACTCCAAAAATCTAATGCAACCTGTAAAAGCAAAACAAAAAGATATACCAATCTTCAAATAAAACTGAAGCCGTGAAATACTGAAAAGTGACAAATGAATAGACTAACACAAACCTGCAATTCCATATACTTTAGCCACAAAGGACAGGCCCCCAGTGGCACGATTGCCTTCAGCAATTCGCTGGAGCAAATTCTTGATTTCTTGCTGTGTGTAAACCACAGGGTCTTCGCTGATACTTAGATCAGATGGTTCTGAACGATCAATCTTCAACACCCGGAAGAACCTCTTATTCCTGTCACTCCCAATCAGGTAAAATCTCTGCTTGAACAACCCAAAACAATATAAATTAATGAAACATTCAACACAAACTTCTTGACAATAATACAGCTAGTAAGTAACTCTATGTCGACAGAATCAAGGAAGAGAATGAAGCCATAACCAACAACATGAATCATTCCAGGTCCTGGTACCAAACCAAATACAACAAATAGTGGGGTCTCGCAAACAAAAAAAAATCATTTTTGTATTAAAACCTTGTAAATAGTTCAAAAATCATGTCACTTTGTTAACTGTTGGTTCATCAATACTAGATGTTATTGGCCGGGAAATGGCAAAAAACCCACATTCAGCCCAAAAAATTCTCTCTTCATCACGCACTTAAATTATCCAAATTTCATCAACCCATCAACCATTCTCCAAACACAGTGCCAATTCACCTTAGAAATGGCTTCAAATGGTATCAAACCCAGAACCCTATTTTTAGTTCACTTCTCAGAAACCAAATACAACACCAATTTCACCAAATTCTCCATAAATCAGATTCAGTTCCAACACATCTTCACTTCATCACCCATAACATGATACAGAACTAAAAACCCAGAAACAAATTCCCCAACTTTTCCCCATTTTCCACCATCAAACACAAAATTGCTCAAAACACACATACAGCAAATCAAACACGAAAAAAAACCCAAAATCACGAAATTCATTATTTCCCTCCGTTTACTCAGCTCAAGAACACAAAAAATCAAACTCACCGCTCTGGTCTCGTAGAGCCTGAACTTCTCGAGCGAGTAGAAGGAATCGGGATCGGGATCGATGGCGGGGTGGATTTTCGCAGACGAATTGCCGTGAGGACGCAGATTGCTCTTCGAATTCTCCGATTTGGCCATTGAAATGAAATTTCGAGCTCCAGTTACCGAATTCGAGCTGGGTTTGCTCCGAGCATTGATTTTTCGATTATGGGTTTTGGGGATTTTTAAGAGCTTTATATAGTCTTTGATTGGATTTGGATTGGAAAGTCACGAAACTGGTCTTCGATTAGCGCCTTCGGGACTCGTTCGTCCTCCACACGTGTAAATTTAATTTCTAAAATAATAGTGAATATATAAAATTATTAATTTTAAATCATCATTTATATATGATATATTTGAATCCATCTCATAAAATTATTAATTTCTCTCATATTCTAAAATTTATCGCATTTTATCTCATATATAAACAACGTTCACAAAATGCATGTTAAATTTTAATTTTTATCGCGTTCAATTTATCGTCTTATCTCATATTCTACGCAATTAAATTTTAAACATGATATTATAGTCTAGATATATATAATCGTAAATCAATAAATTTATACCTTCTAAAATTAATGGTTTTGTATCTCGATAAAAAGGCTATGTTCCATAGTTTATATTCTCTAACATGTGTTATCCATAAATTTACTTCAATTCAATATGTACATGAACAAGTGGGTTAGATATCTGTCTAGATATACACATCGATAAGTAGATAAATTTACGGGTAGAACCCACCACAAAGTATAAATACATACATGGCATAGTGTTTCAGATTTCAAGAAACCGTATCCGGAACCAAAGGCAACTGATGAGCCACGGACTATTCTTCAGTTATAACTGAACCGAACTACTTGTAGGCTAGTTGAGTATTCATTTTAGACATAATTTATCAATCAAATTAAGCCTAAAAAGTTATTCTTAAACTAATTAAGCAATTCTATTACTCGTTTATAATCATGCATTCGAAATCAAAATTTATAAAAACTGAACACGAACCACAGTCAAATAGTTATCTAAAAACTAGAACCAGAATGAGATCATTGTCCACGATTTTTAATTTTGGTTCGACCCAGATTTTTAATTTTAGTTTGACCCAGTTCTCGATTCGATTCCAATAACAAATCCAAAATAAACACCCCTAGAACCAACAGATTAAATTCTAAATACAAAATATGAATTCATTCAATCAATCTTATATTTGGATATATATATATATATATACACGAAACAAATTGATTATGTTATTTGGATATATATATGAAACAAAGTGAACATTTTCTTTGGCATGAAATATTTCAACTCACTCACATTACAATAAGGTTGTTCATATTGCTAGCCATACCAAGAATGTAGCAAATCTCATTCAAGCAAGAAAAAGCATCAACTTGCAGCAAGTAAATAAATATATCTCATGCAGAGTAAAACCAATTGGCTGTTCAATAACACACATCGAAACGACCAAACGCCTATGAACCGCTAAAAAAACCCGAGCATACATAAATCCCACGTGAACGCCTCGAAAAGTTAGAGGAAGGCGTCCTTCTCGAGCAGCTTCAGCACGTCGTGTTGGTTGTTGAGCTTGGCGACTTCAATGGGGGTCTTCCCATCCATGTTTTGAAGAGTGCTGAGTAAAAAGCATAAAGAGAGATGTGAGGTCGAGTATGGGAAAGGGATACGAAAGTTCGATAGATATTGATGTAAGGTTGTGCTGTATTGGCTTACACAGCAGCGCCGTTCTCCAGGAGAAGCGCCACACATTCCTTCCTTCCATAACCGGCTGCGTAATGGAGAGCGGTGTTCTTGTTCTTGTCTAGGGCATCCACGGCCGCTCCAGCCTCTAGGAGGATCTGAGCACACTTAACCTGAGATCGAGCACCAGACATTGTATTCAATATCTTGAAAGACATAGCGAGCATGGAATATTCGAAAAGAAGTTTCAAAAATCAGACATTCAAATCAAATATCATTACTAACAAATATAACAGATATGCTAATGAAACAGCAGTGTCCATATGGACTATGGAGTATATGATACCTCGCCATATCCACATGCAAAATGCAAAGCTGTCCTCCCCTCCGAATCTTCTTCATTCTTGTCAGCACCGGCCGCCAGAGCACTTTTTAAACCCTAATAAATGAAGCGACAAACTTGAAATCTCATGCAAGAGCTGATAAAATACTAATTGTGAACAAAAAGATATCGGATGTTTATAGGGGAAAAATGGTGTGTGCTAAGTTTATCAAATTCCAGGAAGACAGACAACAGTGGTGCAGTAAATACAGCATATATCAATGGAAGGCAATGACAGTGCCAATAGTAATCCACATCGTGCTAGCATTTGAAGCATGAGATTCTATGTACCAAAATAACTCCTACATGACAGTAATGAATACCAACACTGCTTAATTATGCACATTCATTTAGCCTGAACATTTCTTGAAACAAAGACACATTTCATTTCAATTTTGCAAACCTATGGCACTTCTTGCATCAGAGATGACTATCAATGCTATTGTAGATTATGACTACTATGATCCACCGTGTCTTATATCAGTGTTGTGATAGATCTAAGTGCATATTTACACAGGTTGGTAATTTACAGTTCTATTAACGGATAGAGGGATCTTTAAGTTCACAATTGCAAACACAATTATTTTTCTGCTAGTCAGCAGCATACTAACCAAATAATAGAAAGAAATAATTACAAGCATATATTATAAGATGTACCTCCTCATCACCGGTGCTAGCAGTATGATGAACAATGGACTCATCATCATTTCCAGCTTCTTCTGTTTCATCTACATCATCATTTTCAGCTGAAGTGGCTGCATCTCCAGAAACCGCAAGACCCATTGCTTCACCCAATTTCTGCAAGACATCTTTGTCGTTCCAGTACCTACAGCAGCAGCAACAACGTTCTTCAGACAAAATGCAATGCACTTGAATCTAAAATTCTATTACTTGTTATACAGAACAAAATGGATGTACTTAAGGTAATTGTCTTGAACACCTATTCACCGCAGGTAAATAAATAAATAAATAACTATAATAACCCTGTTGTGCACTAATACAATTATATTTCCATTATTTCCAACCTCATCATAGCAGCAGGACCACCACTCTCTATCTCTTCAAGAATAGGCTTCAAAGATGGATCTTCTTTGATGCGTGCCATTCGTTCCTCAAGTTGGTCTTTGTTTGATGGATTTGCAAAATTCTCAAGCATGCTAGACATTGATGGATCCTGAAAAGAGAATATCAAAATTATGAAAGAGGAAGATGTTTCACAAAACTTGCATGAAGAATGATATTGATAGCATTCATTTGATAAGGAAAATAAATAAATACCTGCATTAAAGCACTGCCGAGGCGCTCAGCCATGGTCATGAATTGAGGATTTTGCATAACTTGTTGCATGGTTGAATAATATTGTTGTGTATCAAGCTGGGGAAGACTTTCTTCTGTAGGTGCAGCTTGAAAAGTTTTCTGCAGCTGCTCGGCCATCTGATTGAATGCAGGATCTTGTGCTATTTGTGCAGCTAATTCCTTGATGCTTGGATCCTATGTGCACACGCGACAAACAATTATGATTGGATGTCAAGTCCTTTTAACACGAATACCATTTTGTATAATTTCAATCTTCACCCTCATGAAATTATGTGAAATCTGACTAACATCAAGCAGTGGGTAGTTGTTGAGATTGAATAGCAAATAAAATCAAAAGAACATAGCACATGCAAAACCAAATCTCAAAAAGTATAAAGGACAGCTTACATTAAGCAATCCAGACATTGCAGAGAAATCAAAAGGGTTGGGTGGAACTGGAAATCCAGCTCCAGGAGGAGGAACTGATGGTGACTCCGTGGAGGAATTGGAGTTAACCTTGTCATCTGAAAGCACAGGACGTACACGGAAATATAAGTAATATAGTGTGTGATTACATAAGGTCAGAAGCAAGCCACCTTTATGTATAAACAACATTAAAGGCATGAACAAGTCAAGACTCAAAGTGATCTATTCTCAAAGTGAAGAAGTCAGATTTCAAAGAGATAAAACACATGCCCTCGGTGTTGTGCAATCAACGCAAATACAAAATGCAAATTGGAGAAAAATATATGAGACCTACATATACCTAAGAAAGAAAAGTTCAAAATCATATAATTTTACAATATCTCTCTCCACTAAATGGAAAACAAGGAAAAATAATGCATGTGCTTCTTTCTGATGAATACGAAAATTGCCAGTTATGCACATAACCTGAAGCCCAATCCATGCATGCAGGTTTACAAACATGCTTACTACACAAGAAATGAGTAATTTGATCAAAACTAATATGCAACCATAATCTGATCTAAAATTAACAAAAGGGTCTTCTCTTCTAATTCCAATTGTTAGGCTTCATCATCAATACAAGCCCAAACATGTGCTCTGCTTCTCTCCAACACAGTGATTGCTTTAATCATCTCAGATAAATTAAAAGCATCAATCACCAAACAAATGCCTAACTCTCTCTCATCCCCACCCGAGACCCTTATCCACAGGCACTCGGCCACAAGGACTCTAAAACCAAAACTTTCTTCCAACAAGCTCTTCACCAGTCAACAATCCCCATCCCCATATCCCACACATCAATCAATCAAACACAATAGTCAAAATTCATTGAAACAACATATCAATCACAGATCACAAAACCCCAAAAAAATCAAATTCACCACTCAAACCAAACCAAACAAAACCAAACCAACCAATTTCACTCAAAATGATAGAATCCAGACAAAGAGCTTACCAGCAGGAGCATCCTTCTGAGAATTCGAAGCCATTTCAACTGCAAAAACCCATAAAACCACGAATTAGAGAAACGATCAATCGAGACAAGAACAACCGGAGAAACGATCAAGGCAGGAAATTGAAACCAATTACAGAAACTAGACCGTCAAATGCTGAGAATTCCCCATGAAATCGTACCTGATTCGCTTCGATCGACGGTGAAATTGGGATCGGAGCAGTGCGAGTGAGAGAGAGAGAGCTCTCTGTGGAGATTTAGGAGAAGATAGGGATTGAACTCGAAACCCTATGATTCACCACCACCACCGGTTACATTAATAATTGAAAATATAAATAAATAAATATATATATATATA
>JAYMTP010004720.1:0-14478 GCA_036897365.1 Geranium brycei
AGGGGAGGTTGCACGACATAGCAGGCGGAGCGCGGGGGGGGGGGGGGGGGGGGGGGGGGGGGCGGGCCATGACCGCTAAATCAGCCTAAAACTAGCCCCATTGAAATCCTTTCAACACCCTAAGATAACACATACAACAATAAAGTCCATGTAGGAGTGCCGCATTTCGTACAAAAGAGTGGAATCAAAATCAAATATTTCTAGCTATACACATTACAAACAAATCCAACAATAAATTCTTGCTCAATGTTAAAACTACAGCAAAATAGCAATCAACTTCATTAGAGAGATACCAATATAGTGAAGACAAATAAACTGCCAAATAATATTATAGACTTCCAACACATTATTGGATCAAGATCTTTATATACTAAAAGTGAATGTCAAGCAGACCACTAACTAGAATCAAGAATACAGTTAAAGCTACCATTAAAATCAAGTACTAAACTAAACTCAATGTGAAGTTATAAACATCATCAATTCATTATAGTCATGACAGTCTAGCACAAACATCTAAATGTCACAAATGAAAACCTGGCACAAACATTGACAGATGCATAATAACAATAAAAAAAACTAGTCTTTGCAAGCAGCTAACAATTGTAAATACACAACTACATGGCAAAACAATTCTAACCAAAACTTGAAATGCAGTTATTTGCAATGAACATTATGGATCCACATGTATATCATGGAGTGACAAACCAAAAGCACTCTATAAACTACAAGAGAAAGCTCTCTTTGCATTCTAAAAGAGGCCAGCCTAATTGAAGCACAGGACTTTAAATAGAAATATACCAGCAGATGGAAACAAAACACAATCAAAAGCTTTATCATGACAAATAACTAACAATCTGACAGGACAATGATTACATCAAGTAATCTATCAAAAGCATTGTAAGAAACATTGCTCATACATTAATTAAGCTTCATGGCACATCATTTCAACACACTACAGTTAATTCAAAATCCGAAATTCAATCAAAACGACTAACAAGTGCATAAACCATAACGTCTACATCATCAAAACACAAAATCAAAACAAACCCAGAAATCACCGACAGTACAGCCATGACTTCTGGAACCTTCTCAAACAAGCCAAGAAAATCATTGCACGAAACATTTCTCAAACATAATTAAGCTCCAAGCTTGCATACATACTATAGTTAATCAAAAGCCGAAATGTAATTAAAACTGCATAAACTATAACGTCTCCATCATCAAAAACACATGAAATCGAAACAAAAACCCAGAAAGTACCAAATCAACGGTAGGACTTCTGGAACCTGGCGCGAGCGCCGCGACCGCCAAACTTCTTGGGCTCGCAGCGGCGAGGATCGGCGACGAGGAGGGTCCGGTCGTACCTGACGAGGAGGTCCTTGATCTCCTTCTTGCTCTGCTCGTCGACGAACTTCTGGTAGAAGGCGACGAGGGCCTTGGCGATGCTCTGGCGGATCGCGTAGATCTGGGATGTGTTCCCGCCGCCCCTGACCCGGATCCTCATGTCGACTCCGGCGAACCTGGACCTCCCGAGGAGGAGGATCGGCTCGATGGCCTTGAACCTCAGGATCTCCGGCTCCAGGAGCTCGATCGGAGCGCCGTTGATCTTGATCAGCCCGCGGCCGCGCTTGCAGTGCGTCACCGCCACCGCCGTCTTCTTGCGGCCGAAGCACTGAACGGATTGGGTGGGGGTCGGAGCCGCCATGGTCGATGGATTGAGCTTTGCTCTCTGAGTGAAACCCTAGAAAATTGCAGAAGGAGACTGAGAAGAGGCGGAGAAGAAACATATAGTGTGTGTCGAATTAGGGTTTTGGGTGATGAATGGAAATGCCCTTTGTTTGTCTCGCGATTTACGAGATTGCCAGTTGTCATCTAGAGGCCGAATATTTGCCAGGCCGGCCCATGAAAATGACTGGGCCGTTGCGAATGTTAAAATCGAAGCGGGAGTTGGGTCAAAGGAGAGACAAACAGAGAGGGTGAACATTTTGGAATTGGAATTAGTCTAGAATTGAGAATTGAACTGAACTGTAAACTGACTGGTTAATGATTTGATTTTGATTCCGAATTTAAAAGAATCGTTCGGTTTTGTTCGATTCGAGTTTTTAAAATTAGAGTAAGTGGTTAACTTGTAAGAATCATGTCGATTTGCGCAGACACGTGTCTATTCACATATTTTTTATTGTCTTTTTTGCAAATTTTATGTTTAGTTTTTTAGGAAATCATTGATATTATTAATAAACTAACCTAACATCACGCCGGACAGCTGAGGCAATATTTGGTGGGGCAGATCACTCACCATAATTACAACTACTGTTACTTATAGCGTGTGTGGCATATTCATGAGCCACGACATTACAAGTATGGCGAGCGAAGGAAATAGATATGGTTGCCCCTAGGCGTGTAAGTATACGACAAATGTCGGAGATAATTCCCCCAAAAATATTTCTGACATTTATCATGCGCCGAATATTATCCACCACCCTAGAGCAATCAGATTCTATTACCGCCTCCCTCCATTAAATATTAACATTTTATTTTAATTACTATTTTTAAAAATCATAAATTTAAAGTTTTTGGCTATAATTCAAACTCAAATTAGTCTCATTCAATTTATAAATTAAAATAAAATTAAAAACAGAAACAAATTAATTTAAATCAGATAGAAATGAGAAACTAAACTAGAAAATTACAGTTAAAATCATACAAGTTCGTTACATAACGATTTTAAATATGGCTCCAATTAATGAAATCCAGAGAGTGAGTCCGGTTCGGTTCCTGAACCGTGCCCAACCCTAGAAAGAGACATGATAGAAGTCAAAACTTGGTAGTTGCGATCAACGGTCAGATGCGAGTCTTCTCATGAAAGTGCACGCTACGTTACCGAAAAAGAACGGAGGTCCTTTTCCGTAATTTCACACCAGGACCGGTCCAATCGGGAGCCTCCACGCCGCCTCATAAAACCGCGGGGACCGAGTGGACCGACATGAAATTAAGAGACCCACTCGGGGGCAAACTCGTAAGGATAAAAAGTTCCAAAACCCCTCAATTTCAATAGCCTCTCCCTCTCGATCCCAATTTCTGCTTCTTTCTTCTTCGTCGACGATCGATCAGAGAAAAGGCTATGGAGATCGCTCCGGCGGGCCAGCCACCGCTCGAAGGCGCCTCCTCCGGATACCCTCGGCCCGGCACCGCCACGTCGCCGTCGGATTCCGAGGGGAAGGTTTCGGCGGGTTTGAGGTACGAGGACGACGACGAGGAGGGGGATGTGTGCCGGATCTGTCGGAACCCCGGCGACGCCGAGAACCCGCTCCGGTACCCGTGCGCTTGCAGCGGGAGCATCAAGTTCGTGCACCAGGATTGCCTCCTCCAGTGGCTCAATCACAGCAACGCTCGTCAATGCGAGGTTCGTGAAATTTTTGGGGGTTTTTGGGTTGATTGTGCGTTTCGTGGTTGAGAACTCTGTTTCTGAATTATGGGTTTTGTTTGTTTTGCAATTTGCTGCTGAAAAACGTGATATTTGATTGAATTGTTGTTCTTGTGGCACAATGAATGGAATGTGGTTTGTTTCTATTCAAAATTTTGATTTCTTAATCAGGAGACCTTTTTTGTTATTTAATTTTTGTTTGGGTCTCTTAATGTGTTTAAGCTCCTGAGTTGGTGTGGTTGATGAGAATATGCATGTTGGGTCATTTTTATACAAGTTGGAAGCCTCAAGAAGCACTTAAAAAGTGAAAGTTTAGCTGAATCAAGCTAAGCACTTTGTTATTTTATAGTTGGATGTTGATCTGAGGTTTCTATTTTGGAGTTGAAATGAGTGGTGGAACTTGCTAAAACATTGTTATTTCACATGGGTCACCATCTTCTACAGTGGTGATTATTGAAATGGAGAAAGCACATAGTAGTTTCTTATTTTTCACTTTTATTTCATCATAATCGGGTATTGGTCAAATTTAGTTCAAGACCGGTATGTTTCTTTCTAAAGTTGCATAGGAGCATGAATTTGTGAATCTTAGGAAGTTACCTTAAGTTGAGTTTAAGGTATCATTATGTGTTGCCACAAGATTAATTCATAGTTCCTTTTTCTGTTGTAATATAATTTTCCTCTAAGGACGAACGGAAGTTCATTTCTGAAGCTAGATCTTCTTGGTCATCGATAGTCTTGTATCCTTTTTAATTCCCTTTTCCTCTGTTATCCTTTTTTTCAGTCATCCTGTAATAATGGAGATTTTAAGTAACATGTTTAATGAAATGTTCAGGTTTGCAAACATGCATTTTCCTTCTCCCCTGTTTATGCCGAGAATGCTCCTACAAGGCTTCCGTTTCAGGAGTTCATTGTCGGGATGGCAATGAAAGCATGCCATGTTGTGCAATTCTTCATGCGCCTTAGTTTTGTGCTTTCTGTATGGCTCCTTATTATACCCTTCATTACATTTTGGACATGGCGATTGGCCTTCGTGAGGAGCTTTGGTGAAGCACAGAGATTGTTCCTAAGTCATGTATCCACTACAGTTATTCTTACAGACTGTCTGCATGGGTTCCTTCTTTCTGCTAGCATTGTGTTTATTTTTCTCGGGGCAACTTCTCTAAGGGATTACTTCAGACATTTACGTGAGCTTGGAGGACAAGATGCAGAGAGAGAGGATGATGGTGAGAGGAATGGGGCTCGTGCAGCACGAAGACCCCCTGTACAAGCTAATAGAAATTTTCCCGGCGATGGAAATGGTGAGGAAGTTGGTGGAGTGCAGGGAATTGCTGGAGCTGGTCAAATTATCAGAAGAAATGCTGAAAATGTTGCTGCAAGGTGGGAGATGCAAGCAGCTCGTCTTGAGGCTCATGTTGAACAGATGTTTGATGGGTTGGATGATGCTGATGGTGCAGAAGATGTACCATTTGACGAACTGGTTGGCATGCAAGGCCCAGTTTTCCATTTGGTTGAGAATGCTTTCACGGTAAGTTATGAGTTCGTCTTTTCTATTTCGTTATTGCTACTTAAAAATGATATTCCAATTTGTTGTTTGTTGGTATACTAAAGAATTCGTCTGTTCTGCAGGTACTCGCAAGCAATATGATATTCCTTGGTGTTGTTATCTTTGTGCCCTTTTCACTAGGTCGGATCATACTTCATTTTATATCATGGATTTTTGCATCTAGTAGTGCTCCGGTTTTAGTTATATCAGCAATCACACCACTTGCAGAGTCAGCCCTTTCCTTGGCAAATATTACTTTGCAGAATGCGTTAGGTACTGTTACGAATTTATCATTGCAAACCCAAGAAAGTGGTCTGATGAGTGAGGTCACAGAAATGCTGAAAGCAAATGCAAGTGGACTAAGTGAGAACAATGTAAGCACCCCACTTTCAGCAGAGATCTTGAAAGGAGCAGCTATCGGAACATCACGGCTTTCCGATGTAACAACTCTTGCTATTGGATACATGTTTATATTCTCTCTGGTTTTCTTCTACCTTGGTTTTGTTGCTTTAATTCGGTACGTCAAGGGTGAGCCTTTGACTATGGGAAGATTCTATGGTATTGCTTCCATAGCTGAGACAATTCCATCTCTCTTCAGACAGTTTGTGGCAGCCATGAGGCATTTAATGACCATGATAAAGGTTGCTTTCCTTCTGGTTATTGAACTTGGGGTTTTCCCCTTAATGTGTGGATGGTGGCTAGATGTCTGCACTATAAGGATGTTTGGGAAGTCAATGGGGCAGAGAGTACAGTTCTTTTCAGTCTCTCCTTTGGCAAGCTCATTGATTCACTGGGTTGTTGGGATTGTGTACATGCTACAAATAAGCATCTTCGTCAGCCTTCTTCGAGGAGTATGTTACTCGCTACCTTAGATAGTTTTCAAATAATTTATGGTTAACATTTATATATCTTCATGATGAGAATGTAATTTCTGAATGATCTAATAATTGTTTCTCCTCTTCTGACTGGCAGGTTTTGCGCAATGGAGTTCTGTATTTCCTTCGAGATCCAGCTGATCCAAACTACAATCCATTCCGCGATTTAATCGATGATCCTGTGCACAAGCATGCTCGCAGGGTTCTGTTGTCTGTGGCTGTTTATGGGAGCTTAATAGTGATGCTTGTATTCTTACCAGTTAAACTTGCCATGAGAATGGCACCCTCGATATTTCCTCTTGATATATCGTAAGATTTCACCTCGGACTTAAATTTCCGTTTATGTTTTTATGCTTACTGCTTCACCTTTCCATGCTAACATGCATGCCAAATATTCTTTATTGCAGGGTGTCCGATCCGTTTACTGAAATTCCTGCTGACATGCTTCTGTTTCAAATCTGCATTCCTTTTGCCATTGAACATTTTAAATTGCGGACGACTATCAAATCGCTTCTCCGCTATTGGTTTACAGCTGTTGGTTGGGCACTTGCTTTAACAGATTTCTTATTGCCCGGACCCGAAGACAATGGAGGCCAGGAGAATGGAAATGGAGACGCCGGGAGGCAGGATAGACTACAGATAGTTCAACTTGGTGGACAGGATCGGGCCCAGTTGGGGCCACTTGCTGCTGCTGATAACAGGGGCATTCATGGCCCAGGGGATTCTAATGTCACAGATGAGTATGATGGTGATGAAGAATCTGACTCTGAGTAAGTTATTTGGTACTATAGCTTCATATTTTTTTTTATTTGATTTCATTTTGACTTCTTGGTTCTTATAATTTAAATAATGGATAAAACTCTTTGCACATTTGTCTTTCTCTTTTTCTCATGATTCCTTCTTTCCATTCATAATCATTCAATTACTGATTCTTCACTACCATCTATTTATTTTTTTGAATTCACTGGCTGCACTTCTAGGTTGGTTTGGTTATAATTAAGTATTTTGTTCATTCGTCTGTTGGCAGGTATGGATTTGTACTTCGCATTGTCCTCTTGTTGGTGGTGGCATGGATGACTCTACTTGTCTTCAACTCTGCGTTGATAGTTGTGCCTATTTCACTTGGAAGGGCTCTTTTCAATGCTATCCCTCTTCTTCCCATAACTCACGGCATCAAATGCAACGGTAAGATGGTCAATTTTAACTTTTCATCTAGTCACTAAATTTCAATTCTATGTAGGATACTAACCCGTTCCTATGATTTATTTCCTTAGACCTATATGCTCTCATTATTGGAAGCTATGTCATTTGGACTGCTGTAGCTGGGGCTAGATATTCTATCGAGCACGTTAGAACAAAAAAGGCTGTGGTTTTGTTCAAACAGATTTGGAAGTGGTGTGCCATCGTATTGAAGAGCTCTGTGTTATTGTCAATATGGGTAAGAGCTATGCTTGCAATGCAATCAACGTAACTTCCATACAAATACATCTCATCTTATGCATTTCTAACGAATCAAACTACTGTTTTGCCTATACATCTCAGATCTTTGTTATACCCGTATTGATCGGTCTGCTATTTGAGCTCCTGGTTATTGTGCCGATGAGGGTGCCTGTGGACGAAAGCCCGGTTTTCCTCCTCTATCAGGATTGGGCACTTGGCCTCATTTTTCTTAAGATATGGACCAGACTGGTTAGTATCGCTCAACCGTCTATCACATTTTTGACGTTTTGTAGAAACTTTAGCTGCAATTGGCATGATTTTTCATTAGTAGATGTGATGGTTCTTTTTACTTTATATTTTTCGATCGGCAAGATTTAAATAACAATATCGCCAATATGGGGTCTCGTGCTCTTTGATGATGGTTATAATTCGTACATTCTACGTTGTCTTCATTTTCGTAGATGGATAGCTTTGTACCTATTTAATTATATATACGTCTGTCAAGTGATTCAGATCAAAATAGGCCGCACTTGAACAGCTGGATCAATAGTATTTGATGTTCGAATAGTACCTATTTTAGAAATGTTATGTTTTCTATTTTTGATCGATCAAATGCACTTTTAGTCTTGAATGGCGTCTGAACGGACGGAATTAACCGTATCGCATTGCAGGTTATGTTGGACCACATGATGCCCCTGGTGGACGAGAGTTGGCGGGTAAAGTTCGAAAGAGTGAGAGACGACGGGTTCTCGAGGTTGCAAGGCTTCTGGGTACTGCGAGAAATTGTGTGCCCTATAATAATGAAGCTGCTCACAGCCCTATGCGTACCCTACGTTCTGGCCAGAGGTGTGTTCCCAGTTCTCGGGTACCCGTTAGTGGTCAACTCGGCCGTCTACCGATTCGCCTGGATCGGGTGCCTCTGTCTCAGCCTGTTCTGCTTCTGCGCCAAGAGATTCCACGTCTGGTTCACCAACCTCCACAACTCCATACGCGACGACCGCTACCTCATCGGCCGGAGGCTCCATAACTTCGGGGAAGACGCCGATCTCAGGCAGAACCATGCCAACAACGAAATAGATAATTCCAATTCTCAGGGCGCGGGATTGATTCAACATGATCGGGAAGGCAACGTGGGATTGAGGCTGAGGCGCGCTCGTTGAACATTCGATTCGCTCGTGGACAAGGTAGGCAATTTTTTGGTCTTCTGAGGGTGTGAATGTAAATAAGATAATGCATGAATTGTTCATATGTATGATATATATGTTTTAAATTTTAGTAGTAAGTAGAAGGCATGTAATGAAAAATGTTCTCTATTTTTGTTGTTTTGGATGGTTAGGTTTTTTTTTCTCATTTTGACTGTTTATTTGGTGACTTTTTATTTGCCGCTTGTATCTTGTGAATATGGTTTTACATTGTGGCACAAATTATTATAACATTATTTAATATGCTTAATGATACCTGTTAAAAATTGCTCCTTTTCATTTTCCAGAGTGTTGTTTGAAAATAGTTCTGGGAATTGTATTTGGATAGCAAAACAAAGTGCAATGGTTCTTTGATTGTTGCTCCTCTACAGTGTTTCAAAAATCGGGTTATGCAGCACTTAGGCGGGGATTTTTAGAACACCGACTTGATTTTACTTAATCGGGCGGATCAAGTTGGTTAGGCTTGTTTAGGCGAACCTAGGTGGATTTAAACTATTTTTTTCAAAATTAACTTTTTAAAAATAAATAATAATATAAAATGTCAAAAATTAAAATAAATTATACTAATACATACTTTTCTGAGATTTTATATTGCTTTCCATGGACATGAATGTAACAAATATTAAAATTTATAATTTTATATATTTTAACAATGTATATATAATAAATTAATGTAAAATGATGATAGTTTTTGGAAATTTGCAGAATTGTTTCCGGATGTTTTCTTCTGGTTCTGGTTATGCAAGTGCTTCTGTTTGTTTCCCAAGAAAATTTGTACTTGTATCGGAAAACAAATCAATGATTGAACTATATGTTATGTTTGAAGTAGTATTTTTCTAATTCTCTTCCCATTATCGAAACCAATGAAAATCCAAAGCCTTGATATATGAATAAATTTGGTAAACAAACAATGTATAACCACAGCTGCAGTCTTATATCACACAGATGATTTTTCGCAAAAATATGTCTGCCTTGTGTCCTAGGAACTCTCACCCGAGTTTGTGGAGTACTCTCCTCCCGGTTCAATGACATATTTACAATTACACTCCCGCAACCTTAGTCAATCGAGGTTCAAGGCCGAAGAAGTGCACAAAATAGACAATCATTCCATAAAAATCGACCATATAGACTGAAAGTCGACCAAATAGACAATCATGCCATAAAAATATATGAACAAGCAAAGGGCAAAGAAGTGCACAAAACAGAACTACTCTGAAACTGAGTTTTTTATCATATTGAAAAACACAACTCTCAAAAGACACACTAACAGTTCAAAAGACTGCCCCAAGAGGGGTCACCCCAGCAGTTGAGCTTCGCACTGTTTCGGGTGAGTTCGATGGTTTGATGCAACTTAGAACACAAAATCAATAATCCACAACCCAAAAACACAAATCCAGTTCATTGGCCTATCCATAGAAGAAACTCACTCTAGGACTAAACAAAAACTGACAACTTACTTTAACCTAGGAAAAAACAAGGTTGTCGGAGTCTCACAGGGACAGTGCCGCCAGCTGATCGGCCGCCCCGCCAGCCTGATGCTGCTGCTGCCGGGACACGTTCTTGAGAACCTCCATAGCCTCAGCAACCTTGGCCTTGAGAGCTTCGGGGGACTCCAGCAAGTGCAGCACTTCCGTCTGGTCCATCTCCAGGAGCATCCCTGTCACTTTCGCTGCGGCCTCCGGCTCCACCTGCTCCACAAGCGGGTACAAATTCTCACCCAGCATCTGAAACCGCCATTCAAGAGAATGAGTCAACATTTTGACAATTGATCGAGATACAAATGAAAGGGGATGGGCGCATACCGTCCTCTGCATCTCCGGGGTGGCGTTGGCGAGCGCGGTCGCCAGAGCCCCAATCGGGACTGGATGAGGCGCGACGCCCGTCATGGGTGTGTCGGGTAGGTTGCGGCCGGGAGGAGGGTAACGGTACACGCGGCCCCGTGGGAGCATCTGAAGAAACGAGTATCAGAGATACATGGTAATGAAGGTGCACAAACATGTCTTGGCTAAAACAACTAAAACCGACGAATGACTAACCTGCTGCTGTATTAGTGGGCCAGGCTGCTGGGCTTGATGAACGGGCCCGGGCCGTCTGCCACCAGGACGCTGCCCCTGCTGAACCATCGGAACATAGAAATTCGGCATGGGGGCGCCACCAGGCCTCATACCCGGGATAAGCTGCTGCTGGTACCCGAATCCAGGCTGTAATAAAAAGTACGAGACGGATGTCATGGAATGAAGTTTTCGAAACAAACCAATACCCATTAAGTCAAAAATGAAACAAGAAACAAAAGGTTGTGAGTGAAGTGGCAGAGAATCGTGTAATGAGCATGAGGTCGCTGGTTTCAATCCCCATACAGTATTGCTGTTAAAAATGAACCGAGAAGCAATTATTCCGAGTAAGGAGTACCTGAGGAGGAATCATGGCGGGAGGAGCCTGACCATAGAATAATTGTTGTCCCATACCAGGAGCACCGGGGGGATACATAGGCATACGAGGAGCGGCAACAGATGGCGGTGCCATCACCAATGGCCGCATTTGAGAAAACTGAGCCTAGTAAATCAACATATACACTGTATTCTTAGGGAAACCGAGTACTAATAGGATCAAAATATCAAACGCAAAAAAAAAACGAATTAATGTTTTTGAGTGAACGATAGATCGAGAAATCGCATACCTGCAATCTAGCTCTCCTATCTTCTTTGCGTTGTGCAAGTGCAACATAAAGAGGTTTGCTAGCAACCATTTTGCCATTCATCTCAGTAAGCTACAAAACGAAGGAAGCAAGTTATTATCTGACAACAAAGCCAAATTAATGCAACGTGGGGATTGGGAGCGTTAACTTACAGCTCGAGAAGCCTCTTCGGGAGTTGAGAACGCAACAAACCCCGATCCTCTACTTACGCCACTAGGGTCTCGCATAACCTGTTAAGAAAAATTAAGGGCAAAGTTAAATCCATGAAACCTCAATTTGATGGATTTTGCTTCCGTTCATTATAATATGCACCTTGCAAGAGGTAATGGTACCGAATTGAGAGAAGAGCTCCTTGAGTTTCTCGTCGACAATGTCATCGTCCAAGTTCTTGACATAGAGATTCGCACCCTGAAATTTGTCTGCTACTTCCTTCAAGTTCTGTTCATATCGGTACTTCAGTTCTGTTTCCCTTTCAGACTTCTTCTGGGCCTTACCGACATACCACTCCTTGTCATCCTCGAATTTCTTCCCGTTAAGAGCCTCAACCGAACTAGCTGCGTCTTCTGGATTCTCAAAATTGACGAAACCAAAGCATTTTGACTTTCCGTCCCCGTCCCTCATCACAACAACGCTCGTGAGAGGTCCAAACTCACCGAAAGCCTTCTTCAAGTCATCTTCAGTCGTTGACTCGGAAAGATTCTTGACATAGACATTGTTGAACTTGGTCTTCGTGGTCAGAGTCTCCCTTTCTTGCTTGCGAAGGAATGGTCCTACGAAAACTTGCTTATCATTCAAAAGCATACCGTTGAGCTTCTCTATAGCGTTTTGAGCGGACTCCTCGTTCTCAAATTGGACAAAACCGTAGCCTCTTGACTGGCCGGAGATGTCAGTGGCTACTTTGCAGGAGAGGATGTTCCCGAAAGCAGAAAATGTATCGTGTAATGCTTTGTGATCAATCGACTTATCCAAATTCTGCCCAATTTAACATGCACATCTATTAGATACCCGACAAGAAAAGATGGCGTAACATATTTGTGAAGACCCAATAGGAAATTATCGTTACCTTAATAAAAATGTTCCCGGATCCACTTCTACGGATGCTAGGGTCACGACGGGAATACATGATCCTAACGGGTTTTCCATTGACCGGAGTAAAGTTCAGCATATCCAATGCCTTTGCAGCTGTCGTTTTACGAATAAAAATATATGAAACATAAGAAATAATTGAGAATTTCATCAATGAAACAATGGAGGATATAGCAGGATTCTCATAATCAGAGAAAAATGTCCAGACCAAAGCATAGACAACAAAAATAGAGATGAGAATCCAAGTATTGATGAAAAAAGTGCCGAATAACCAAACAAAGCATCTTCTATAGTAGAAACAAATATATAAGGAAGAGCGCAAACGACCAAGAAACATTAGCTACATTGCTTCTCAAGTAACCTATGGTTGTAGATGAAAGCTACGGTGAATGTGAATCAGGACAAGGCATACTTTAATCTTGTAAATTGGAATACCCATCATACCCATCAAATATAAGGAAACAGAGAAGCCATTATCATAGGAAGACCGTTCAATACCGACATTGTAAAAATAATTGAATTTCAAGTGCCCTTTTAGCAGAGTCTATTTTGAGAATATAAATTTACCACTAAACCCTCTAAATGACCACTTTACTTCCTATTGTTTATTTTCAATTCACAAAACCAACAGTTGCTTCCCTCTTCATTTCTGTCTGAGAACGTCAAATCAGCCTCCCGTGACACAAAAAAAAACATTTTTCTTTACAAATTGCTTATTTTCAATTCACAGAAACAGAAGATTAGTTAATGAACACAATCTAAACCAGGAATCGCTTCCCAGTTCCTTTCTATCCGATCAAGCAATAGCAACCTCTAACACACACAAAACCCTGATTACCAATAATTAAGCATTACCCTAATTACTAATTAGCAACTATTCTCCAATTGAAAAGGTGAACAGAGTAAAGTCTAAACTAAAAAAAACAAAATGACCCGTAATCAGCCTTACATTAAACAGCTACAGTAAACAGCTAGAGGTCCAAACTTTAAAGTCTATAATCATCAACACAACCAACCATATTGCAACCATAACCAGGACAACAAATCATCAATACACTAAATACCTCCAAATCACCAAAAGTCAATAACCAATCATCACAATCAACAACAACAAATGCAGAATCAATACCACCATAAATCAGCAAACACTCCAAACAGCCAAACAGCCACTAAATTTCACATTTTCAATCAGAAACACTAACCATCCAGAGGGCTGCTGTAGTTGACATAACCATAACCAAGCGACCTCCGGGTCGCCGCGTCCCGGCAGACCCGAACCGACACAACCTGACCCACATTGTTGAACAGATCGTAGAGCTGCGAGTCCGTCACGCCGCCGTCAAGATCGCCGACGTAAAGCGACGTCGTCGGGAGCTGGCTCGCCGCCGCCATCACATTAGCACCCGAAACCACATTCTGCTGAATCTGAACCTGCGCCATTTTTCCGATAAACCCAACAGATAAAAATCGAATTTTTATCCCTTTTTTTGTTATTTTCTTCTTCCCTCTCCTCTCGTTATTCAACAATAATGCAAAACCCTAGAAAATTAAGCTAACCCAGAACCCGTGAGAAACGCAACCGAAAAAAATTAGATTTTTGGGGGGATTTTGTTTGGTTCCCGAGAAAATTGGATAGGTGGGAGGAGAGGGAAGTGATGGGTAGCGGCCGCCGGAGGAGACGGCGGCGCGTGAGGAAGATTGAGAGCAAAAAGTGGGCTGAGTTTGAGACTGAGCTGAGAGAGGACTCTTCGGTTTCGGAGCTCCGTGGTTTATATACTTCTGTGGATTTTAGGTGAACCCTAGTACAAAATCTAGGTGACGAATTTAGAGCCGTTGGATCTAATTTCTGTGGGCCCGAGTGATGGGTTGGGTGTAGGATCTTAACGGCTGGTGATTCAGGATAAGATGGTGCTGTGATCGGATAATCTCATTTAAATATATATGTTTAACACATTTCTCACACGTTACAGTAGAATAATATTTAGAAAAGAATCGATTTATTTATCTGCGTCTCCCAAATATTTATTTATCTGGGTCTCACATGTTTTTCGAATTCTTCTTTTTGGCGGCTCAGATTGGATCGAATCAAAGTTACGTTTGGCACAGTCTTTTGGCGGTCCGTATCTTCATTAAAAGTAGCTTCCAAGAAATGGTCATGAATAGTATTACATTTGAATGTTGAAAAGGAAATTGCCTCCGTAATTTTTCTCGTA
>JAYMTP010004721.1:0-14472 GCA_036897365.1 Geranium brycei
TCGGTTCGGGTACCCGCTCACTTTGAGCGGGTTTTTTCAGGGTCAGATACCCGTTCAAATCCTTCGGGTATGCGTGCGGGTTTGGTCAAATCCGCCCCAAACCCGACCCGTTGCCATCCCTAGTAATACTGCGCTCAGTCATTCAACACATATGAGATGTACGTGAAATTCACCCACTTACAAGTTCTTCTTCTATACTATATGAAGACAATGCAACATGCATAACTTTGATCAGAGGAGGATACATCAAAGGAGATAGAATCAAGCACATATCGTCAAAATTCTTCTACATCCACAAACTCCAGAAGAGTAATGAGATTGATGTCAAGCAAATTTGCTCTAGCGAAAATCTTGCATATTTGCTCACTAAAAGCTTCTCGACATCCACCTTCGAGAAGTTAGTTAGACGTATCAACATGCGTTGACTTAGAAAGCCCAAAATAATTCGCCGATCATCAGAGAGAGCATCAATCAAGGAGAGCAACAATATAAAGATGATCACAGTCCTAACTTATGTGTGTTACACTCTTTTTCCTTATTTAGGTTTTATCCCACAGAGTTTTCTTGAAAAAGCTTTTAACGATACTTCATTAAATACGATCATCGCTTACGTAATTATTTGTAAGTGGCGGTGTCCAATGGGAGTGTTATAAATAAATGGCCCCCGCCCGATATCTAGTCTTGTCTGGTCCATGAAGACAAGCTTTCTTATTTGGAAGTTGGGTTGAGTATGATTTTTACTCTTGCATTTAATGCAAGTATTCCATATAGTTTATAAGAGAGAAAAGCATTAAATGAGAAATATACATATCCAGAAGCTTCTCTCATCATTTATTTTTATAAGTCTTGGTTGCATGTTTATCTTTCAAGCCTTGATTTTTACTAACTAACCTTTCATTGAAATTTTTTTATCAGCAAAGTAAAAACTTTTATTAAGCATGAAAACCCAAAAAGGGATTCAAGGATAATAGTAGGGGATAAAAAGTCAACCCAAAATCAAGAATCATGAAACTAACAAATGAACACAAAAATGCCCAAAAGAAAGCTCTTGCTAAGACTGTAGAGTAGCTTTAATGGGGTCATGGTGCCAGGACATAAAGCAAATACCAGTACTACGAACTCCATCCTGATAAAAAAAAGAAAACACCATCCGTTGAACGCACTTAATCACCTCATCCGGTGATGTCGTAACTCCATTAAAAACTTTATCATTTCTTGCCAGCCACACACATCACAAGCCCAAAGAAAAACATTGAGCCCATGCGTTCACCCCAAATTTACCTTCAACCCTCATCATACCACCCCAACTCACGAGCAAGCGCCTTTGATCGTTCACCAACACTGCTTCCACACCTCCACCACCTCAAAAGTCTACATCACACTCTCCACACCCATTCGCATAACACCAACAAATGCGTAGCATTCTCTATAACTCTTCCACATAGTGAGCACATACTATTCGACAAAATTACACCACGTCTTTCTAAAAATAGAGCAGTGGGAATAATACTATGCATAGCCAGCCACACAAACTATTGGTACTTCGGGGAATTGAAGGAGACCATAAGTACCTTGCTCAATTCAGAACCAATCCCATCACACAAATTTTGCAATAACCCATAAGTTTGTCGGAACGACAAACCAACATGATTATGAACCCAAACAAGCAAACTAAAAGTTTAAACTGATGATTGAATGAAATATAATTTGCAAGTTCTGGGATTCGAACCCGCGTGCGCGAGCAACTGCCTCTGATACCATATTAGAGGACCAACATAACTAAAAGGTTAAATTGATAGTTGAATGAGCAATTATAGTTTTATAGTCTAACGGAGATAATAAATATATATATATATTTTTTTGGTCGGCAATAAGATGTATTATAAATGACGAAAAGAGAAAAAGAGTTCAACAAACAGAGAAAGGGGAAAACACAGCCCCAAACCAAAAACACATGAGCCAAAAAAAGGGGAAAAAACTGAGCCCCAAAACAACAACCAAGGAAGCAAATAAAGGAGCTAAGAAAGTAAAGAGCGGAGGACCATCCTCGGGTCGGCGCACTATTGTGGGGTATTGGTAATTTTTTCCTGCTGGATGATTATTTGTTTCTTCTTTTGTACGCGAATAGTTCTCTTGTTGACATCATAGGTTTTGTTGACATTAATTTCAATACAATGCAGTCTTTCTTTTAATTTTCAAATTTATCGTTTAAACATTGATCATCTAGCAGACACACTTTCTCTTGTTTTTTGTACTTTGCTTTCTATTGATTCATTGTTTTGATGCATATATCATGTTAAGTGGCTTAAATTTGAACCAGGGTAATAATTGAAGAGGCAAAAAGCAACAACTCTATTTTGGTCAGTGGTGGGAACTGGTAAGATTGAAACGACCAAAATGCTTATGCTCCTCTACCTTGCCTTTATGGCTGTCAACACCTCTCTACTGAAGGACAAACAATTGAACATAAAGTTCTAGAAGTAAGTTGGATGCTATCTAACTTGTCGATAACAAGGAAAAACAATAGAGTAAAAAGAAGTTAGCTAAACCAAATATTCTACTTATAGTAGCTACCAGTAGACTCAGAAATTAAAATTGGTTTAAAAATGCCAAGTATTTGAATTTTTTATAGAATAAAAGGGATAGAATCGTCTTTTCCTTACAAAATTAACGATGTTAAGTTAAGTGCAATAACGGAATACTTCAGGGCCTTAAAACTAATTTTTAATTAAGGACGTGCAAGTGTAAACAACGTATAGTTAATGAAGTCTGTGATATTTTCTCCTTTCTTGTAAGCAATTTGTGTACCAATTTTTGAGCTTGACATCCACGAAGAAGCAAGAAAGCACCAAAATTGTTGATTTTTAAGAAATTATTGATGTATCAATAATGGGCTGAAGACCGCCCTCGTCTAAAAGGAGCCCTCATATTGTCAGTTTTCTCAAGGTGGGATAAATAGATACCGCAGTGAGACTTGAATCCCGGTCCCTCAAGCCCTAAGTTCAAGTGCTTAACTTCTTGGCCAAGCAAGTATTGGTTTAGTAATTTCGTTATGATAGCCACATAACTACTCCAGCAGTCCTGACATCCCAATTTAAGCATTCTTCTGAGAATAGGGAGACAGACATACCTTTGAAACTGACGGAATAATCTTTAGTCTGCTATTCCGGAATTCATCATCACCATCTATAAATCGCTGCAAGAGAGATCCGGGAGCTAGCTTTTTGATAACATAATAGAACACCATACTGTAGTGTGTTGAACCAGGTACCTAAAAGAGCGCAAGTTTATTTCTCCCAAGACTTATTCTTGAAATTCAAAATTGTGATTCAAAGCAACTTACTTGCAGATTAAAGATTAAACAGAAAAGTCCATTTTCCTGCGCAACCTACAAACCATTTTCCAAAAAGTCCATAAATATATTACTACTGATATGGGAATGAGCAATAACCATGACATCAATATATTTCAAGTTTACTATATGAAAGCAGTTTCTCAAGTTGTTAGGATAGCCTGGCATTGCTCATATTAAAAGGAACTTTGTCAAAGATCCTACGAGCAGATACTTCTTTTTGAAGAATGCACCTTGCTAATTATAGTGCTACTCAAACAATGTTTATTACTGGTAAACACAATAAAATAAGTCAGTCTCCCTAAATGTCATGTCTAAGCATCTATTTTTTGTATCAGCAATTTGTGTATCAAGGTCTGGGCTCGACCATGCTATGAATATTTAAGAGAGCACCAAACTTATTGATTCTTAAGAGACATTAATATTGATGTATCAATAACGGGCCCTAATATTGTCACTTGACTCCCACCTTAAGAGAGACTCAACAGAGATTGGAAGATAAGAGAATAGATGTGGGATAAATAGATACCACAACGGGACTTGAACCCAGATCCAGCAAGACCCAATCACATAACGTGAAATAACCGGACAATGCAATCCATTGCTTCATCCAATTGATAATAATGTAAATTATCATCTCGTACAAGGAACAGGTACCCATGATGAGAAGAAAGAAACTTGGAAGCTTGCTTCAAGGAATAGAAGAACTGGCAAAAGTACATAAAGATTATAATAGAGCTTCAAATTTCATTACTTGTGCTGCACATCCTTGCCGTCTTGCGACATGGTCCAATCTTTTTGAGTTCTTCAACCAATCAACGGCAACAAGGTCCATTAGATGTTTCCCTGCTGGAATCTTCAAAAAACAAAGCAAAATGAGTTATGAAATAGCCAAGAAACTCATAAAATTTTGGTTATCATGATTGTAATGGCACATTCTAGAAAGGAACAAGCAAAGGATGTGGGAACCTTCGATTTGTCAGAGCAAAATTTCTTGCTACGAACTTTGAAGTTGTTCCCATCATAAACTTTCCAACAATTTCGACCTTTTTCACTGTCATCGCGCCTTAGACTACCCGTAAAACATGAAAAATCAATTTGATCAGCTGGTTCTTCTTCCATTGCTTCTACCCATGAAAACAGTTGTGGTCAGATACTTGGTTGATATTTAAAGAACTCAAAGCACAGAAATATGTGCGTGTGTGTGTGTTTACATCCACCTGATTTCTTGGCATCATTCCCAGGGTTAATTTGACATGCCTGAAACATTAAAAATGAAACTCATCTTCACGCTCTCCTCCTTTCTCCTTCATTTTTTATTATTATTTTCAATAATAATTAAAAAAAAGAAACTCATCTTCATGCATCAAAAAATAGGAGTCTAAAAGTGAATAAAAACCTCTTGTTCTCCCTCAGCTACTTGAAATTCTTCTTCTTCATCATCAGAGAACTCTTCCAGTATCATAGAGTTTCTGCTCGCGTTATTTAGTTGATCAATTGCAGGACGAGCGGAAGACTCTCGCGAACTCTTTTTAGAAACAGAAGATGAAGTCATATTAACCATAACTGGGATTCTTGAAGGAGCACCTCTTTCATCCATTTGAGCAAACCATTCACGCAGTCCTTTCATAAAAATACAGCAAGAAAGATAGGTTTAAAGCATACACGATTTCAGAGAAAATGACCTATGTATTTAGAATATATTAAGAATTACTCAGCTCCAGAATAATAAACAAGTAAAATTAGAAGAGAACAGAATAAGATATATTCAAATATCACATAAGAACCTGAGAGGAAAATTTAGCTGACACTGACATGGAAGCTACTTGCTGATACATCATACAGCTTTTACTTCATACATTCATACTATATCTTGTACAGCCAGACCCTCAACTTCCCCACAAGATATTTACACAAATAATTTCTACGTAAATGACAAAATAGTAAATGTTACATCAGACACCTAAATTCCTCAAAAGTCACAAATGTGGCAAATAAGGACCCCCAGTGTTAATCCTATAAAGTTGGAACACATGTGTGTCCCAACCACAGTAATGGTCTCTGTTCCTTTGCTATCTGTAAAATACTCACCAGCAACACTATTTAATATTTGAAGGAGACAATGATGTTTGAATGATGAGACATAGCGCACACCCCATCCTTTCAGATCAATCTGCATAAGATGCTGCACCTGTGACCGTGGCAGCCCATTTTGAGATTTTTGAGGAGAAATTTTGTATCCTCCACCTTAAAAAATCAAAATATAGAATGTTGATTATATGGCTTAATATTAATAAAATAACCAAATGTTAAGGGTTTTTGTCATCCTAATCTAGAAAAAAGGCAGGCCAATGCATGAGATCCAACTGTCGTGGGGTCAAGGAGCAAAATTTATATGCACAACCTTAACCTTGCTTTAGTAGAGGTTGTTACTCTTAGGCTCAGCTTGGATTACTTTTTGTGCGAATGGGTCTTTTGTGCAAATTAGAGATGATGGAAAGTTCTTGTGATCCATATGTGCATTCTCATTCCCTCACATCACTTCATTTTCATGCCCATTTAGGAAAATGGGAATCATACCAGGGCTATGAGGGAATGGAAATGATCATAAGTGAATACCCCCTAATTGCTCACAATAAGATAATTTCATTCCCAATATCCAACCCTAATGTGAATGGAGCCTTGATTAATTCCATAACCTCAAAGGTCACAAGCACCAAAAACAACAATGATGATAAAATCAGCTTAGACAACACAGTCCCAAGCAGAAGCTAGTAAGGATGAGAAGCATACTTTCAACATGGGCACGCACATATCCTGGTTGTGGACCGCAGTTCTTATGATCTCTAGAACGAAATAGAACAACTGTGCAATTACAGCAATGATGGCAGTAATTCTTTTAGGCAGGAAACAATATGTAAATTGTTCAAACAACAAGACTAGAAAATACATACCATAACTACCATCATCGTTTCGACGCCAATAACGCACATAGCAGAGGTCACGGGGCCATACGAACCTGAAAAGACATGGAGCAAAATAAACTTCTAATCAAATAAAATGTCTTAAAAATAGCATGTACAAGCCCATGAATGTTTACTTGAATGCACACAAAAGTGGCATATCAATTGTACAGAAGCATTGTTACTTAAGATATGTTTGGAGGAAACAGAAGAACAAGTAGAGAGAAACTGGCCCAAATACAAAGCTCCTAGAAAACTCAGAAGATACAGATAAGCTCATTATGTAAAAGCAAATGATAAGGCATGTAAACCCTTTGTTGCAGGACACACCCATAAAAGTTTACTTGAATACATACAATGGTGGTGAGATCAAATCTAGATCAACGTTGTTACCTAAAGAAGGGTTCAATAGAAACAGTGGACCGAGGTGCCAGCACAAAGAAAATGGTGCATGCCCATATGATCAATAATATTTTAAGGTTTAAATAAATTAAACAAGCAAGGACATTATATGAAGTAAATGGTCAAGCATGCAAACCATCCTTTGATGGATGGAAATGTGCAAAGTTGCTTTAAACAGGCAAGGACATTGTATGCAAGTAAATAGTCGAGCATGCAAACCATCCTTCGATGTATGGAAATGTGAAAAGTTGTTCTAATGAAAAGTATGTACTCTTTGCAGGGATTGGATAATGTTAACTTCTACAGTCGTAATCATATGATCAATAATGGTTCAGAATGTCCCTCACATTGTCAATTAGAAAGAACAGTTTAATAATGAGAAGTCTATGTTGAGAAAAGTGAGAGAATACACGAAGTGGGATTTAAGCTTTGATCTGAATTTGCACAAGATCACCATGTATTAGCAGCTTTCGTATCAACACGAAAAGTATAACTTCAGTGAAACAATAAGAAACAATGAATATCAATCAAGACAGCAATAAAATGGTGATATTCATTAAAGAGTATTACGTTGGGAACCAGTCGAGCTGAAGTCTATGGTATAGTATAGCTGTATGACCATCTACCTCCTGAACTAAGCTACCATAATTGAAACTACAATCCCACCTGCATAGCACATGAAGATTCATGTCAAAAGAGTCTTCTACATTGCAGTCTTCCGCAATGGATATGTACATGCATATGCAAGCTCAAAAGCAAAGAGCAAGTTTCTTGTCATAAAACAAGTACTGTAGCAACGAGCTTTTGGAGTAAAATTTAAAAGAGAACACTTACTCAAACCGTGTATCATCCATGCTCATTATGTTCTCAAATATTTCTTCACATGAAGCCTCCACAACTCCTACAGCCTTCATGGCTCTACTACAGCTCCTTGGCTGCATCAAGAAAACTATGCATAAGGACTGCACTTGTTCCATTAAAGAAACCTGATGCGTACAAAGATCACATGGAGTGCATAAAGGAAAACAAGGAACAGGTTCATACAAGATAATCAACTTGAAGAAGTTCTTCAAATATGCGAAGTCCTGCCAATATACAAAAGAATCATAAATGGCAGCAAAACATAACCAGTGCTTGAAAATTCAACCTGTAAGCAAGTTTTCTTGATAACTGTTCTTATTTCTACTTAAAATAACTAAATAGTATTCTACCATTTTGGCATTGTAGAAGACGCCAATGCTTTCTAGAAAATGATTGGTTGTCTGCATTTTTGTTCGTTAATTCTGAGTCAATATCCCGGGTCCAATCAAAGACTGATTCAGGAGGACCTACGAGTTATACCAACACAGTAAGTTTTAGCTGGAAATTTCACAACCAGATAAAACTGAAAAGGTCAAAATAAAGAGACTGTTTAACCATTTCCATTTGCTTTTCTGCTTAACAAGGGTTCATCTTCATCCTCCTGCGCACTGAACCTGAAGAGAAGTTCACCAGAAAGAATAGGGTCCTAAGTAGATTTCCCATTACATTAAATATGACACCATGCTCTGCTGCCAAAACAAATAGAAACTAAGTATTTAGGTGACAGTTACAGAACAAGATAATCACTCCCAAATGCATATATGTTGACTTGAGAGCAATTATACAGCATTGTTTTGCAAGAAGACAGCAGTTGCAACTTAAATAATTTGAATGCTAGAAAACATAGTATGCATAAATAGATATTTACTGGGATATCTGACTTAATAGCATAAAGATTTGGGAATCACATAACGATTCATCCTCACAATTGAGCTTTCTCAAGCAATCAGTCAAAAAATGCGGTATCATTCCATATTAATCAGGCTAGACCTCATCAATTAAAGGTGATTCCCTTCTACTTATGTTCAGTTAAAATTTTGGTATGTCATGTTTCTGTTATGGCTATACCCATTATTTTCAACAATTTTCCATGCATGTCCGCCACTTGTCAAATGTTCAATACTATCCATCTACTGTAAGAAGATGAGTGAAACCAAATAAATATGTACTTACTGACTTTCATGGTCCGATGAGGACCCATTCCTTTCATTGTCCATTCCCGATTTATATTCAAAATAACCATACTTGTTACCATTTGCAATCAAAGAATCTTGATGCTGCACACATCAACAAGTAGTCAGTGTTTTAGTACTTTTCAATAAAGTAATTTGCTGATAAAAAAAAACAAGTAGTCAGTGAGCATCAGCTGGGCCAAGCAAATATTCTACAAAACTAATTCTGAGCAGTGATGTGGGTTTCTTCTATCATCCATTTTTTATCAGCTTTGAATGTATTAAAATGCCCATCTCAAGAACTTGTTTATGAAGAAGGGAGCTCTATTTAGCCACTTGAGCCAACATAAGTTGGCAAAGAGAGAATAAAGATAAAAGAGATACTGCTGCTAGGACTCGAACATTGGCCCCTAGGCCAAAAGTTCAAGTGTTTGACCAGTTGGGCAAGCAAGCTTTGGTTTTCTTCTATCATCCATGGTCATCAATGCTTTAGAGTTAACAAAGAAACATAACTGGGAGGAGGTTCGACACAGAAACTGTACAGATTCAGAAAACGTACCATATCAATGACATGCTCAACTTTTTCTTTCCAGAGTAAAGCCTCTTGGATATTGAACGCAGCCATCTAGAACAATGTGAGAACCATGTTGATCAATATTCTCTCCCATGAAAGTTCACATGACATAAAGTTAAGCAACCAGGAGTTCAGATGAAACCCTCATGAACAAATAAGAAAAGGCAACAAGTAGTCAACCTGACTAGCAACTTATCAAACTTCAAGCTTCAGGAATTGCTAAGGTAGAGAAGCACAGTGAATACTTTTATCCACACACAGATGTATCATATTCTTCCAAGTTAGTAAAACAAAAGAGAATGTATATCCCGGATTCTTCTAACCATTAAAAAACTTGTTTTCAAGTATGCTGGTCCTAAGTGAAAAGATCGCATGAAACTGAAAATTATGCCTACTCACATTGATTTACAAAAATATCACAAGCTACCATTAATCTCAGCATATATGGAGAGCTGACATCTACCTACTAGGATGTGTTTGTTAGTCAATGTATCCATGGCTGAATTTAGCAATTAATCTAAATCCTTTTTTAAAGCCCAAGAATTCCTGAGTTGACAAAGTCACAAAGCCATATGCAAACTGAAGCAGATTCACATCTTATAAGGATTTCTTTAGGTAATAAGAGCCATTTAAATGGAAAGCAATATCAAAGACCACTCACTGTAACTCGATGTTGCCTTGCTTTCTTGTTGTAAACACACAGAACATAAACCATCTGCAGAAGTACAAATAATTAACAGGAATGGCAAGTCAGCAAATTCTGTTGAAGATAAACTCTTCACAAGAAGAATTATTATAGGAAGAAATAGCCGTGAAGCATCAAAATATTTTTTGTTCTGTACTGGAACATAATTATATAGATGTTTTATTACTTTATGGCAATGAAGATAGAGCAAATTGAAACAAAATCTTCCTTCAGTCTTGCAGGTATTGGAAAACAAACAATTGCAAATTCTATATGTATAGCATGATCATTAAATATAAAAGTCATTAAGGATGACAAGGCACAAGATTCTTTTTTCACATCAAACAATTACACTGAAATACTGGATAAAAGGTTAGCCATCCAAGAGTCCAAAGTCGCACCTCACAACAATTTTATAAGGGCATGAAGTGCCATTCAGCTAATGTAACTAATGCAACCAGTTAAGAACTTAATTGATGTACACCATGTAGGGTTAAACTATCAAGGCCACAAGTGCACTTACAGATCACAACTGAACTATTTGGATTATTATCTCACGTTTGTTCTTAATTGATGCTAGCTCTACCATAATATGCCCTTCTATACTTAATAAACAATTTTGATCACCAATATATTGAGATTTGGTTCAAGACCTCCCTTATGAAGAAGGGAGCTCTATTTTTGCCAATTGACCCAACATTTGTTGGTAGAGAGAAGCCCAACATAAATGGGAAGAAAAAGGTATCGCTGTTGGGACTTGAACCCTGGTCATTAGGACTCAAGTTCAAGCATTTGAATAGTTGGTCAAGCAAGCTTTGGCAATGGCAATCTTTACTTATAGTTACCTAATTCATCTTGAAAATATTCTCTTCAACCAACGCAATAGTGAATGATAAGTATTCTGATAAACTAATATTACAATAAAGCATCATTAGCGTTAAGATCATCTTATACGAACATTTCTTTTGATAGGCAATACACATGCACATGCACTTCTCAAATGAATCATCTAGCTCAAAGGCATTGGGGTTCATCAACAATGCGTGGCAGTTGATAGATGATGGAAGTAGCAAGATAGAGCCACTCCTATAAGAAATTAGAATTGGGGAGGGGGGAAGACGGAGTAATTACTACTAATTTTGAATTAATTCAGCTTAAATTGAAAGCGATAGGGAAAAGAAAAGCACCTTTTCCTCTCTCCAATTAATTTCATTGAGATACCCACGGCAATTGAATTAGAGTATATTATTCTTAACACGGAGTTCAGTAGGAGAGCTGATGGGGTTAACTGTAATCTAGTATGCACTTGAACCAGGAACTTACGTGCAATGACTAGAAACAAAGCCATTACTGTGATCCCACTAAAAGACGTCAATATGCTTCTCAAAGATAGTTTACAATAGTAACAAGTTTTGTTAAGGGTTCGGGTTGAAAACAATGGCATGCAATTTATAGGACCAAAACTATTTCTGAATTGACATTGTAATATATATTTTCAAGTCACTGTAGCTGGTACCAAAGAGCAGCTGTATCATATGATCATACACATATTATATACACAGTTTAACACCACTGCATCCATGGCTACTGCAGTTTTCTTATAAGTGGAGGAGATACCGAAGAGGGAGCAACAACCACAAAGCCCAAAGGGCAACAGAGAATCAGCCTGGAGGTGCAGAAAAAGAGACATGTAAAATAGAATAATCGAGAAGGGTCATGGGGGAGAAATAAGCAGAGAATGTCCAGGTTTTGCCTCCAAAGATCGATCAAGATTATGCGCGTTTTAACGCAGTTTCAATGCACCTAGTGACGAGTATTAAATTAATTTTGAGGATGTTACATTTTACTAGAGCCACTAACAAGTAAACTGATTAAAGGAATAACAACTTTTACAAATCCAATTGCACACTTAACAACAGGTTCCGAAAATCCATTATCCAGGGTAACTGTTTGAGAAATGATTGTCAGTGAGAAGTACAAATTCTTTGACAACATAGCAAATGATATAATGAGTATAATAAACATAAACATAAGCATAAGCATAAAACATGACAACTTACATGTCCATTATGGGTTTTCAATCCTCGATCTTCCACCCTACAGTTTCCATCAATCAACATGCTCTTGATGGGAACCTACACAAAACATCCAGAACCCTCTACAGTCAATATGTTTTTGCTTTAATCTTAAGAGCAATCTCTTCAACTCAGCAGCAAAGATAGTGATTGCAAATGCAAATGCAAATTCAAAACTAATATAGGTATTTATCATAACATATCCAGATTCTTCAATATACAAGTTTTTTCTATTCCCTTCCGATGTAATATTTACCAAACCCAGTCCTCTTTGTACAAGCTGCCGTTACTTTTTTTCCCAAATCACAAAACAAAAGGCAAATTCATGAATTAGCAATTCAAAAGCATACAGTAGAGGAACAAAAAATTGGAGTCATTCGTCAAAAACCTGATTATCCTGCGGTTTCTTCTTGTAATACGCGAGCACTCGCGTCTCGAGAACGAAATACCGCATGTGTATGAACGATCTTCCGATCTTCCTCCGCCCATACCGAACCATCCACCCTTCGTAGACGACCTTGGACGCCATTGCAAATCAATCAGAAAAATCAAGGCAATGCTCAAGTCCATACACCGAAATGGTCCACGAGTTCAACGTCCATCTTGAGAGGGACGAGGCAGGATCTGAGAGAGAGCATTTTGGTGGTTACTGGTTGTTGCTGGAATGCGTAATAATACTGTAGCCTAGCCGGGATCATGACGACCAAGAGGGACGACGTCGTGTGAGATGTGGAGACCCAGCTCCACGTGGACGGACGCTCTTGATCCATGGTCTGTTGGTGTTCTGTTGTGCTGCATACACTCAGGTTGCTTTCGGATGGATCATAAAATTGGACCGGATTTGGATAGATTTGATTTTGCCTATTTACTCATCAATTTTGTCAACTTCACATTAGATGTGACAACGGCTTGGTATGAATCATATTGATCCCTCCTCAGTTCTGTCTCAGTTCCGGTTCTTGTGCCTCGTAAATTATATTTTATTTTTATTATTTCACTCCAGAGTAAGAACGATTTGTTCATTTTATCACCAGTAAACAACTCACAACTCGTTTAACCAATTCAAATCTAATCTTCATTCTTTACATCTCTAATAGTATTGTTTTCATTCATATATTTTCTTTTGAAGTTTTTCTCTTTTTTTTTCATTCATATATTAATCATCATTTGTAAATAAAAAATGTGTTTATGTAACTCAAAACATAGTGCTTCTCTACCCGAAACATAAATTTTCATAAACAAAACATGGTGTTTCCATTATGTGTGACTTGTATTTCTACCATATATTTGTTATCTTGCCGTTTCGTTCAATGGGTGTTATTATAGGTTTAAACAACCTAAAACTCAGTCTACTAGGGGAGTTGTGTAACATCTGTTTAGGGACAATGGTGAAAACAGTGTAGTAAGGAATAAAGGTGATTATGACAACCTACATTCAAAACTTGAATCAAAACTTTTTTGAATTATTTTGTATTAGCAAATGATGATTAATATATAAAAAGAACCAACTTGAGTGTGACCTAATGGTTGACACTGCTCGCTCCCTGGTTTCAGACCAGAGTTCGAGGCTCAGCACGGTATTTGGGTGGGGTGAGTTTAAGGGTAGTTAGGAAAAGTGATGTAATATTCAAAAATATATATAAAGAGAATTCATTTCTCAAGTTGGGAATTTGAAAAGTCCATAAGAAAATATATGAAAAACGGTAAATAAAAACAATATAATGAGAGATGTCAAGAATAAACATGGATATGATTGATGTGATGTGAGTTGGTCTGAGGAGATTTAATTTGTATAAATTGATAAGATTAAAAGATAACTGACTATTTACTTTGATTTCATTGATGAGTCAATGTAATTTTATATTTCAAATATTTCATATAACGAAAAGAGGTTCACAATTAAATACTCATGGTCAATGACAATTGTACCCTCATACGTAAAATTAAACTTGATTTTCTCGGCCTAATACTTGCAAGTATGAAAACATTTTTTTCTTCATCGGGCAAGTATTCATTTCTTTGTGCAAAATTTTTTCATGAGCCAACAAGATATGATCACAAATCTTGACTCTAAGACTTGAGTTGTGGTGAGTGGTATTCCACAACCATTATGGCCAATTGGTCCTTCAATGGCACGTTCTTCAAAAAAATCAGGTAGAAATCACCAAAGAATAAATTTCATGCTGCGGAAGCATAATTAACCATGGATTCCACTAGCTAAGATTTTCATGCATATTAATTTTCAGCATACAAATTTACATGAAAAGAATTATACCTTTGAGGATTTCGAATATGAAAGCAGAACCAAAAGGATGTGCTCTCTATCAAGTCCACACAAGCGATGTGAGATCTCGGGATCAAAACCTTAAGCAAGTTTACTAGTCTTGC
>JAYMTP010004722.1:0-14470 GCA_036897365.1 Geranium brycei
ATTGATAAGTTTCGACCGAAAGGATTTGAGGAATGGATTTGATGACACGGGTTTGAACCATATTAGATGGAACATTTATTTTTTCGTTTGTGCTAGTACTTGCTCTTTAATCGATTAGCTTGGTGTTGTTTGATTGATTGAATCGGTTGAGAATATTTTACTGAAGTTTGTGGTACTGATGTGTGTAAATTGTTTTTGGACGAAGATGTTTTGATTATTTAGGTATTAAACATCTAATATGTTTTGGTGACTCTTGAATATCGGTTATATGAACTCATACATGAATCATATTTATGAAACCAGTTTGATGGAACATATATGATGGAATATATGAAATGTATCAGATGAAACATATTCGATGAAACATATCCGATGAAACATATCCGATAAAACATATGAGATGAACATAACAAATGAAACATATTAGATGACACATATCAGATTGAACATATCATCGCAGATGACACATGTCGGATAAAACATATTAGATGAAACATATTAGATGAATATGATGATTAAACATATCATATGAACCAATAAAACCATTGCATTGAACCAATAAAACTGTTTACAAGTGATATTTAATTAAAGAATAAGATATCTAATTAAGGAATATCATATGATACAAATTAAATTCAAAATTCAAAATTCAAAATAAGATATTTAATTAAAAAAATAATATTCAAAATAAATAGAGGTATAAAAATACATTTATACCTCTCTGATGGTATAAAATGACCAAAAGAAAATTACAATTAATTCATATTTACGTTAATATGTCATTGATGGCTCAACATTAAATCTGACCATTAATTATTTCATCAAATGGACTAGAAGTGTTCTAAAATCTGTAGCAAAACTCAATGTTTGCAATTGATCAATACCCTAAACGTTTGTATATTGTTATAAGATTTTATTTCAAAATTTTGCATTAATTTTTTCTCAAAAATAAAGAAGTTTGCATTAATTAATTTTATGAATCTTATATCTTATTATAAAATTATGATCATTTTAAACCTATTTTTTTGGAGTAAGTTGAAATAAAATCAATTCATATAAAATGCCACCTATCCACCTCTTGTTCACCATTTGTATTATTTATCTTTTATTTTTATTTTGTCTGCAAAATTTATATTTCAATTGTGTTGTAATAATTAAATCTAGACATTCAATTTTGTTACCACTTTTTATAATTTGAAGTTTCGCAATTTTGACTATAAATGTGGTTCAACTTCAGCATAGAAAAAGAGCATAAATAAAAATTTAATTAATTCCAATTAAATAACATTGAAGGGTCAAATCAGAGAACGACGGTCAAAACCGAACAATTTCTTTACATAACAGTTATGGGTATGCTTCCAATCAATATGAAACTAGAGAGTCGGGTCTGGTTCCGGAATAGTGTTTTAAAAGTCTCCGACTTGTTCAATTAGTCCCCAACTAGTTCCTGATTAATCTTCTATTAATTCCCGATTAATCATTGAATTCAATATTTTTTTTTATTAATCACCGACTAATCCCCAATTCATCCCAAGAAGGTCCTCTCTGCTCGGCTAGAGCCTAACGTTTTTCAGAACATTGTTCTAAATCCATGCCCAACCCTACTAATAACTATACAAGGATTCTATGAAGCTTCTTTTCAATAATTTTACTCTGCAAAACCAATACTGTTCAAAGAATTACTGAAGAATTTTTATTGTTGGTTTCAGTAAAAAAAAAGAAGAGAAAAATCAGGCAAGATTAGGCATGAATTTTCTAAGGAAATCAATTGGTTGGGTTTCTTGAGGCGCAAGTCTGTCAAAGGCGATGTAATTTTCTTCCTTGTTGTAAACATGACACGTTGTCATTATCGTCTTCATCAATCGCCAGTTCCATGATGCCTCGTTCAGATACTGTTAAGTGCCATCACAAAACAAACAATTAATTAAAAATTTGTAAATAAAAATCTAAGTTAATTTAACAAAGATATTAAAGTATACAAATTTTAATTAGAAATGGTAGAACTTTAAAAATAAGTTTTTTAGAATCTCATAAGTGGTTTTTCAGAATTTTTTTTAAAATATTTATTTTAAAAATAAATTCTAAATTTTAAGGGCAATTGCGTTTTTTTTACAAATGCACCCATTTTGCACAAAAAAATCAAAATTCACGTTACGTTTTTGCCATCAACAGAGTAAACAGCACCCTCTCACAAAAGTGTGAAGTATGCGTCACCTTTTTGCTATTTTCCCAAAGAACTATAAGCAACAAAGTTCACAAATTCAAATGGACCCTTTGTTTTTGGATTCAGATTCTAGAGCACTAAACAGAGAGTTCACTGTGTTTTTCATCGTGTTGTGTCTACGAATAATATGCCCAGACTATATGCATTTTTTTGTTGACGAACTTCATAGGAAAAAAAGAAACTAATTAAGCGTACCTTTCCCCAATTCTCTTGCAGAGACTTGTGAGCGGTCCGCAGGTTGTAGCTGGGAATCCTCGGAGATATATGATGAGGAATGTGAACGTTGATGTCATGGCACAGGATTTCAATCCTGTAATAAACATTCAGAATGAATATTTCCGTCACCTTTTTGAGGTTTTCATGGACTTTCATCGTTACTAAATCGGAAAGGTAAAATTGATCCTTTGTTTATTTCACAGAAAATCTATTTGATATGGCTTACCAGCGAGGATAATCGCAGTGAACTGTTCCGTTCAGCTGGGCTTGAGCTGCATCCCATTCCTCGGAAGGTTTGAAAGGTATGTGAGGAGCAGTGTGATGAACCATCGTGAAAGTGCTCATCTGAAAACCCCGAGACATAACAAGTTCTCATTAAGAATTAAATCATCTTCACTTGAATCAGATCAAAATCTCAGTTCAAAAAGTTAAGTAGTTTAAGGTCTCTTCTTTAATCAGCAAAACCGCCAGTATGAGGATTGGAACCATCGACATGAGGTTGCTCCCACTTTCACTCATGACCTTTGGTAAAGTAGTTTAAGATGTCAAAACCATTGCATCCCCCAAGTAACTAAAATGAAACATATAAATTTATATAATTTGGTTTAATATATCTAATGATATCAGAGCTGGTTGATCTGAGCATATACTTGCGGACTCTCCTCCATGCAGAGGCTTGAAGTTAAGCCCATGCACAGAAGCGTGAGGGATATAAAGCCGACCTGAACTATTGGCATCTTTATGATCTGGCTGATACCATAGATCTTTATGATGAGTCAAAAAATTGTAAGACTGAGAGAGCAAAAGAAGAGTTACCCAAAAATGATACCCCAACCATGGCATCAGCCAGAACTTGATCCATCCCATAACGCCTGTCTTTAACACGATCAACGGCCATCCAATTGCCATAAATGCGAAAACACAGGCCAAACTTATCTTCACTCTTTCGACTTCATTTGGCCTGAACTTCTCCAAATTGAAGTGCCAGATCACCCTACGAGGAAGAGGAAAGTTCGTAGCATAACCAATACAATTCCAAAACAAAGTCACTCAAGTCTCTGGTGATAATAAATAACTGATGGCGGGAAAGCAACTAGTCCTTGAGTTAAAATAGTTCTAGGGAGTTGGTAACGTACCAGTGACCAATGGACATCCAAGGCCGAATTGGGCCGTAAGCAAAAATCATTGCCTTGCGCCATAGTGAATTTTTCTCAAACGCCTCTTGCCGAACAGGGTGCCAAGCTGTATCTTCATTTAACCTATAAAGAAACTCGGTGGTATAAGTTATGATAAATTAACACGGGAGCTTATAAGAGACTCCTAGCGTGAAAGCAGCAAGAAAATCTAATGAAAAAGAATATAATTTCTTACATAAATGTGGTATCCTAGTTGCATAGGCATATAGAACATACAGTTTTATTACATATGACTTTTATTGGCATCATGTGTTTCACTATGTAATATATGTAACATGTACATGATTATATACAATATTATACCTGGTAGAAAAAACATCATCAACTGAAAGAATCCAGAAGTATGTGATATTTGGATAGCTCAGATCATTATGCAGAACAAACTTTCTTCGTTGTTTATTATTATAT
Organism: Geranium brycei; assembly: GCA_036897365.1. Taxonomy (NCBI): domain Eukaryota; kingdom Viridiplantae; phylum Streptophyta; class Magnoliopsida; order Geraniales; family Geraniaceae; genus Geranium; species Geranium brycei. The sequence goes on from JAYMTP010004722.1 coordinate 4,045, forward strand.
ATTTATACTACCTCAATGGAAACAAAAAAGATGACAGGCTCTCAGACATACATGTTGGTTTTTGCATGATGTCTATCATGCTTGAATCTCCATGGCTCATACGGATAAATTAGAGGCAAGAAAGCCAGAGTACCAACTATGTCTTCAATCAACTTGTTCCTTGAAAATGATTTGTGAGCACAATCGTGACCTATAACAAAGAACTTAAAAATGGGAAAGAAAAATAAATGATGTAAAATAAGTTGGCACTGTTTACATATATAACAAATTATGCAATATAAAATGTAAACCGAACTAACCCCTGTAATTGCAGTCCCTGTCCACGCCCACGCCAAAGGAAGAAGATACCACGGGGCTTTAGAAATCATGAATAGCCCCAATGCGTAGGAAGTCGAAGATATTAATACTGACTTCCATGCTTTTACGTCGTCAATCTCAAAAACCTAATAGCACAAATTTGGAAACAATAAGAGAATGCATCAATGTTTTTTTTATCAGCAAGAATGCATTAATGTGCCTCTAACATTGATGTAGTCACCTTTAATCCTTCCAAAGAAACATGAGAAAGTATAGTAAGAAAGGTTAAGGGAATGAATTACCTAGTAGGGTAGCTTGGCTGGTTTAGACGAATATTGTATGGCAAGAGGTCTAGTGTTTGAATCTTAGCAGGTCTCAGGGGTGGCAATGGTCCAACGGAGCAGGTTTTCTCCGCCCTACACCCCGCCCTGACCCCAAATTTATATTAGAATTCCCCAACCCCAACTCGAGATGAATTTTGAAATATTATTTTTGATTAAGTATGTATTTAAATTAAATATTTTTAATATATCAGGTAGGGAGCGGGGATACTCTCCCCCGTCCTCAACCGAGAATGTGATTTCCCGCCCCAATTGGATCGGGTATAGCGGGTCCACATCGGGGTTGAGATGTTTTGTCGTCCTTAGTAGGTCCTATGTTTGGGGGAAAAGGGTAGATTATGAGTTATTGTTAAAATAAATAAAAAGTGTTCTTACATTTTGAGATTAATTGTCAATGAGAAACATTAGTTTCAGATGCAAAGCCATGAAAAGCAAGACAACATAGTCTCTTAGGTAGATTACCTTCTTCGGAAGAGTATCGATGACATCCTTCGACGTAACAGTTTCTGGAAGTGGTTCGCCAATTTGCCTGAAGCCATATTTTTCACATAGTTTTTTTCTGTACTCGACGTTGTCAGCTGGGAATGCATTGTCTGCTGGGGACTGTGAAACTGGAACCGCTACGGATTTTATAACTGTAAGTCTTTTCAATGGATTTGAATATTTGTGATATTTAATTCCCTTCTGGATAATGTTAGCACTCTTCAGATGATAATTTCCTGGTTATCAGAATAACATTTTACCAGTTTTAAGATTTTTGTTAAAAACACAACAGCTTAATAATATGCTATAAGTAATTTGGCACAAGAAGTCTAACAAAAGTACCAAATAGAAAGAGTACAGAAATGGACACACAAAAAATAAAATTGAGGCCCAGAAATGTAAACAACTCCAACTCAACAGCTCCGCCAAACAAACACAACCCAACATCAAAATTTGCACAAAACTACAGAGTGTTCTAAAACTCCCGATTTCTCCCCGAGAACTCAGTATAATTGAGTTGGATGAGTTTTGTACCAAGCTTTGTACCTCGTTCTCGGTGGTTCAGTTTTCACTTGGATCAATCTTCCATAGCAACACATAACAATGAACATACCCGAAGAGCCATGAGATGCAAATCCACAAACCAACGTCAAAATGTGCAAACAAATTCACACACTATGTACCCCAATTTGACAGTTCTGAAACCCAAATCCTAAGCTGAACTCATAATATAACATAGACCCAGTAATCTAAACAAACCAAACTCCACAGACTCACCAAACAAACACAACCCATCATCACAACTTCCACAAAACTATGCGATCTAATTTCCCAATATCCAACAGTGACACAAACAGTTCAACCCAATCTTCCATAGCAACGAACATACCCAAAGAACAATGAACAATGAGCTGCAACCCAAATCCTTAGCTGAGCTCATAATATAATATAGACCCAGTAATCTAAACAAACCAAACTCCACAGATTCACCAAACAAACACAACCCATCATCAAAACTTCCACAAAACTATCCAATCTAATTTCCCAATGCCCAACAGTAACACAAACAAACAGTTCAGTCCAATCTTCCACAAAACCCCATAACAATAAACATACCCGAAGAACAATGAGCTCCAACTCCATAGTCACGATCCATCACAGTCCTCTGATTACGACCCTGATATCAAATCCAAACCCAAATGTCAATACACAAACAAAACACCAAAAACCCAGAAAAAACACAGAAGGGTTCAATGCGCACCGTGAAGAGAATCATAGAATCTGATAATCTGCACGCCATTGTATCAGAAATGCAGGAAAATTCTCCGATTGAGGCCGCGAGAGAGATGGGTCTTGTGGAGTGAGGCTCGAATCGAGCTCGAGCTCGAGATCGGTCAGTTTTGGCCGCGCGAGTGTGCTGTGGATAATAGCGTCACAGGGCTCATCACAACCGGTTGTTTTGTTTCAGTTTCGTTTCGTTCTCTTAAATTTTTTTGGCCTACTTTGCTGACGTCACATAATAGTTTTACACGTGGAATTTTGAGGAAAATAATTTGACGCTGACATGGAAAATAATGATGACTCGGCTCGAATACTTTATTCATTTGTCGAACGTGGGAAGGGATATTCATTTTGGACCGAGAATCGGGACAAAGAGTGTTTGAAAAGTTGAAGGTTATTTTTAACTTTTTGATTTTGGTCATATACTTTAATGGGCCGATCAATTGCGATTTGGATATGAATCTAATAAGCTAAAATTAACGGTTAATTGAAAATAATCGGACTGAAATAATTTATAACTACAAAGTATAATTTTCGATTACGAATGTATACATCTAACTATGGTCTATAGCTTAACATTGAATCTAATTTTTAATGTCGTTTATTTCATGATGTTCAGTTCGAACCACAAACTGAACCTAAAACAAGAACCAAATCGAGATGAATAAATTACAAATAAGTCGTAAATGATTAACTGAAATTATAATTCAAACTTAAGACGAAGGTATGTCACGTCACGCTTTGGTCAAGTTCTCGCCAATGCTGACCCAGCTCAAATACTTAATTCATCTTTGGAATGTGGGGTCCAAGGGTGTCTACGGTTTAGATATCCGAACCATTTGGGGGTAAGAACTTGAGTGAATTAGATCGGCCGGCTCTTGATATTGGAGAATTTTATTTGAGACCGATGAAGGAATTTTATTCGAAAATAAAAAAATATTTTATAGTTATAAATCATTTTAGTTGTTTTTTTGTTAACGGTTGATTTTGACTTATATTAACATATATGACTAATTTACTAAAATATATAACCGAAATCAAACAATTATTTTTGTTCTCAATTTTTTAGATATAATTAGGTTTAATTTTTGGTTTGGGGTCGATTCTCGATCTAAAATGAACAATTTACGTAGAACTACTCTCGTGAATTATTCACTTCACAAATAATCATTTAAAAAAGAATTGTTACAAAGTGCAATTTTTTTATCATGAACGAAGAACAAGTCAATGGCCGAAGAAAATTTTATATATCTTTTGGAGATTCTTATAATACGGTGACACCCAAGACAATGTCAAAGGTTTAAGGCAACGGTATGTGATTCATTGGGTTTAATAAGGTTGTCTTTATTTATTTATTTATTTAATCTTTGTCTGTATGTGTGTACGTGAAATTAAATTTTACAGCACGAATAGATGGGTGATTAATATTTAATAGGGCCTACATCGAATGAGATAGACTAAATTTGTTCATGCAAGGTCTGTTTTAAGTGACATTAATCTTATGTAATGAAAATAATATTATTGATTTTAATCTCCACACATTTTATTATTATTGTTATAAAGAAAATAGTTTTGCAGAAACAAATAAGCAAATGAAGTAAAACAATAAACAAAAAGATTAAAAAAAATTAAGCGCTTCGTCCATATGTGTCAATTACAAAAGAGAATTGTTTAATAATGATAAATTGTATATCACCAAGTTATGATCACGGTGATAGTTTACATTAGTGTAGTATTTACCACATAGAGTAGAAAAAAATTGTTTTGTACTGCAACATTTTTGTAAATAGGTATTGTGTTCTTTGTTAATGACAAAGCAAATATTGTGAATTTTGTGTTTTATGTAAAATGTATATATTTTACAATTAAAATATCAAAAATATTCTTAAAATTAAAAATTATTTTGTTTAAAAAAATAAAATACATTTAAAAAATTTACCCTCTTTTTATCTTCTAGCTAAAGTTTGTAAACCTAAAATATTGTGTTAAAACTATTTTTTTAAAATCTTCTTATAAAATTAATTTTTAATTTCTAGATTAATTTCATCATTTTTTGTAAGAATACACACTTTGCGCAAAAAAAAACTAATTTCACGATAATTTTTTGTCATTAATAAAATGCACAACACTTTTTCAAAATTATCATAACGTGGTGCACATTTTTGTCCATTTTTCCTCCATAATATCATATTGTCATGTGCTGAAGAGAAACTAGGAAACAAATTTGACATGAAACAAGAAATCAAGTCAAACATACACAATGAGTCAGTTTTGTCGAACGCTTTATTGTGCCAAGACCATCGACTAACATAACATCCCAGTAAGTCAATTACGTCGAATAATTTACCGTGACAAGACCGTCGACAACATACAACATACCAATAAATCAGTTCGGTCGAACATATTATCGTGACCAGTCATTCAACAAAACATGTTGTCGAGTCGGAGGTCGTCTCGCATCCCTAAACCCTCAAACCATGCACTAGGTCCCGAATTCCAACTCGTTGATTGGTCAGCAAGACCATCATACTAATTAATCTTAAATTATTTTTGTTGGATGCGAGGTTAGTCCATAAGGGTTGCAATTTGTCCAACTATTTTAATCTCATTCTAAATATATATCTACTAATCAAAAATAAAAAATGAGTTGTATTGCACTTAGATTTCCTTCTAAAGGGCACTAAAGATTTTTTTATTATTGTTGTTAACATTTTGGCCATGCACACAACAAAAATATTCGGAAATCTTGAATATTATTTTCGTGGTAATTATGTGACCGTTAGTGTTTGGATTGTGATTTGGGCCGGCCTTAACAAATATTTGCGTAGAACTAATCAAACCTCAAATCTCAATAGCGTGATGTTTACGATTTATATATGTGTACAAATTGAGTGCTGTAGCTTGCTATACACAAGGTCAAGTCAACGTCCGGAGACCGATGGTCTGAGACCAACGACTTAGTTTTAAATCAAAATAAACTATATATGAGATACTATAAACTAAAGAATAAAATACAACTAAAAAATAATAATTAAAGTGTAAGTTGTGTGTATATATGTTCAATATTTGATTAAATTGTCTTGTATATATATGCGTTTAACTTTAACATTCAGTCTCGCTTGCCATTGTCACATAAAATTAAGATGTATATATCGGGTCAGGTTCCGCCACACGAACAAAGTTGACATTCAAGGTTGGAGTTCGGCTAGATATATACGTACAACCCAATTTTACATGGTATCAGAGGCGGTTTGGGCCTGTTATGGCGGGCCTCGCCTCCCCATGACTCTTCTCCATTGTAATCCCAATGATGAAGGCTAGCGTAAGGGAGAGAATAAGCTTGCGTGTAGAAGAAAACATCAAATTATGGCCCACGTGAACGAGAGTATATGAGTCATAGCATGACTTACTTTCTTATTCGCTCTCTGATTTACACCCGCATCCACGTCTGTGGTAGAGGACCACATATGCATATGCACATTTGGTCGACGTCTGCATCTGCATAAGCATCCACACACATGCACATTTGGTCGACGTCCGCATTTGCATCTCCTCCTCGCAATATGAGATCGTTAAAATGACTTCATCAATACTCCACACTCCTTCTACATCCAATTTATTAATCATGAAACTTTTTTGAATTACAGAAATGTATACGTGAACTATGGCCTACAAGTGAAGCGAATAACATAGAGGAATGACACGCAACTATACAAGAAACGAAAAATCTGAAAAACTCCAAGTTGGATGATACATTTAGACTTGTGCATAATTTGAAAATTAACGGAGAGAAACAAAAATGGCAACTTGTCACATGATCTCGATGGTGCAAACGTCACATGCGTTTGATAGTGCAAACATAAGTTACGAGTTACGACACATGCGCTCGACGGTGAAAATGGAAACTATGTCATATACTCTCAACGATAAAAAGAACTACTACTGCGCATTAAAGGTAACCTCACTCGCTACAACTCGTGAATAACAATAACGTCTAAACATTTTCAATTACCGTAAATATCATTAGAATAAGAATCTTTCACCACAAGACTTCCATCTTTGCTTTCAACAGAAACGGGTTGATCCACATGTTTTTCCCCATCTCCACCCATAATTGAGGCTTTGTCATCAACAATTGCTTCTTGCTGAAAAAAACATTATTGTGTATACTTGCTTTTTTATGGTATCAAAGTATGTCGATTTGAGTATGTGTTTGTGAGCTCCACATGCCTACGTCTCTCTGTAGACTCCGACCCATATGTAAAAGTCTAGCCCTGCTATAGCCAAAGTGTAGACAAGACTACAAGTGAAAAAGATTGTTGAAGTAAAAGACTCATGCATACACGAGTGTGAAAGGGAAATAAGCCTTACACGTACACGAGCATGAGAGGTAGAAGTTAAGTAAATCTCACACAGAAAGATTATGAAATAAAATGAGTGTATGTAAAGGGTTGGAACAAACCCAACTAATAAGATCGACATTTTAGTTGTGCAGCCCAACCCGATATATGTAGCCTGATTTTACACTTGTAGAACAATGATCTTATCGTATTTATGTGTTCGTACAAATATACAGTGTTCTAAAAATCAGCCCATGCAGAAATATTTTATACACCAGGCTGATCACACATAATTGGACCGGTTTAGGCTATTTTTTTCCAAATTTGATTTTAAAAGAAAATAAAATGCCAAAACCTAAATTAATTTTTAGGTGTTTTGTTGATACTTTTATCATCCCTGAATTGCAGGAATATAACAAATATTGAAAATTTACTTTTTTATATCATAAATATTATTATTATTCATATATTTTTTAATTGTGCATATATGATAAATAAAATTGAAAAAAATAGACAAACAAATTATGATATTAGCCTATCAATTTTGTTAGAACTCTTTGTATATATCAGTCATAATTTAAGTGGTTATGAGCTCATACTAATATTTGTGAGACATTGTGAGAGATTCTGAGTTCAAATTTTTGTACATGTAATTGGTTTATTGAACGTCTATCCAGAACGCAGGTCTTTCTAATTTTCTGATAAAAAAAGATCTTGCTACAATAAAAAAAAATGACAAATTCGAAACATTCAAACAATTAAAATACGTAGGATAATTTATTTTTCTCTTGTTCTCTTCGTATTTTTCCAACGCGACTTTACACTTCAACATTTCCTCCAACCTGTCTTCTACTTGACTCAACTTCAACATATATAATAAAGTGAATTTTCAAGGATTAAACATTTTTTTCTCTTCACAAGCAGAGACTTTGATGACCAAAAGAGCTCCAAATCCTCCATTAATGGCCACTCCCAATCTCTTCGCCTTCCTCTTGATCTTCACATTTCTATGCAATTCCCCAAAAATAAACTCCAGTAAGTATCAAACACCAAAACCCAAAATCTTAATTTTAAATTTTTTGTCTATACCAATATTTTTTTTCTTCTTCTTCTTGTTTCCTGATTCCCAGGTTCTTGTACCTTAAACCTCACGAAGTACCCGTACGAGGTCAACGGAAACTGCGTTGACATGTCGGACACGTCAGCTCCATCCGAAACGATCCGAATTTGTTGCGGCTCGGCTCTACGGTCGCTCTTTCGAGCTATGGCTGCGAGAACAAACCAATCTCATGATCAATCCATCTTCTTGGCACGATCCGAGGCTCGAAATTGCAGCGGAACGTTCCAGAACCTTCACAGGAGCATCAATCTGTCCCGATGCGGTCTGGAAGACGAGATAGCGTCTTCCAGACCGGATTTTAATGATGTTGGTGATGTCGTGAACGTTCTTGGTCTTAACAGGTACGGTAAATATTACATAATTGAATAATCAAGTGGTAATTGCAATTTAAAACTATAAATTATACAAGTTTTGCAAATTTACATATAGATTTAGATATAATTGACAAAATTAGTTGTATATTAAAAATTGAAAAGGATATAATCTACTGTATACTTGACCATATTTTATTTCTCAGTTTATTCACTTGACTAAATATTTATCTTTATTAATATCCTAACCTTTTTTTGCACCAAATATGTTAGCAACCATAAATTATACAATTTTTTTTAATTACACCATATCCTAAATCTACCTTTAAATATTTTTTCCACCCTGATCACAACGAGATTTGAAATCAAAATTTCTCCATCAATAGTGAGACAAACCGTTGCAGTATCTCCTCGAAGACATAAAATCTATAGTTAAAAGCATGTAAATTGTTGCAACTTACATGTATTCAAGTGGAAACGACAAAGATACCCATGTATTAATTAGAACAAAATTAAAATAAATCTATGGCTTACATTTTATGTTACAATTATTTTATAATTTTAAATTTTAACATTATTACATTTTCATTATTTTTATCCAAATTTATTTAAGTTGCAACCGTATTTTCAAAATATAATACTGTAAAATGTTACATTTCAAAATTTTCAAATGTAAATTGCAAAACTTGCTTAATATATAACAGTAAATTACTAATTAAAAAAAAATTGTAAATTACAATTACCCCTTGAATTAAATATGTAAATCATACTAATTAATCTTACAGCCATGTGACTCTAACTTTTATATTTAACTTATTTTTCTCTTCATAATTTTTGGATATGGGTCTATGTGATCGTCTCACACTTTCACTGTGGGCTTGCTCAACAGGTACAACAACCTTAGATTTAGCTGTTCGAGGTTGTCGGAGAGTGAGTACAGTGACGAGGCTTGTTTGGATTGCTTGGTGGCTTATAGAGAGACGGTGAGCGTTTTGGAGGAATCGGTCGCTATGGGTCGGAGAGAAGCGAAAAAGGCAATACTTGTTAGTCTCGCGAGTTCGTCGGATTCGGCGAATTGGGTTCGCGGCACTTCCTCTTGTTTATGGAGTGAAATTGGTAAGATCCCGAAAAACTTCTCGTTAATGTTAAATCTCGATTCACTTAAAAATGTAAATAGATTCGCAAAGACTTAATCTAAAATATATAGGGCGGTTGGTTTTGAGTCGATTTGGTTTTAAGATAACAAAAATCGAACTTGAATCTATATAATTCGATTCAGTTTGGTTTTGACCATGACAGTTTTTAGTTTGATTAGATTCGATTTGTTATGAACCGAATTTTATGAAATTCTCACATTTTAAAACGTTTTGACTTATTATTTGATTTATCAGTTTTCGGTTGGATTTTCTTTAATTCGAGTTTTATGAAATTCTTATATTATTGGTCTACTCTGACTTATCATTTGACTTTTTTTGGCCCTATGTTTTTAGGCCCAACTAATAAAGATCGGTGACTTAAAATGAGTCATGTGTCCAAATCGATCGTTTTTATTCGATTTTTATCGGTTCTCATTTTATAAATCAAAATTGAACCAATAAAATTGTCATTTGGTTCGGTTTTGAAGCGTACTATATAAGCTTTGAACTTTTTTCCGACCCGAGTTCAAACTTGTCTGTATAAGCTTGTACGTTTTTTCCGACCAGAGTCTTGACAAAATTAGACTCAATTGCACCCCTTTGTGGTAGAGGGTACAACTGCCCGACTTGTCTTGATCTCTGAAAAATCCATCGCTATGTAGATGCATTTCAACTTCTTACACTAAGTGCTGTTTTTATTGGGGAGAACCGGCCCTTACTAAGGAGGAGCACATCAGAAGGAATACTCATATATACATTAAACCTCACATATGACCCAAAAGACTAGTTTAACAGGTTTTGAGTCCACTGTGTGTATAAACTCTTCTTATATCTCGTACTATTTTGATGTGGAATCCTAACAATCCCTCCCTCTAAATTGAGCCACATCACACTGGCTGCTCACGCTCCTAAGCCCAAATCGCCTTACACTCTCACCTGCTGACCCATATGACAATCATGGCATGTTTTGTCATGGTTATGTATCCTACTGACCTATCTGCCTCGATCCATCATGAGATCCATTGGCATGCTGACCCGGTGAGACATGTGCAAACCTGACTCTAATACCACTTGTTGGGGAGAATCGGGTCTTACCAAGGAGAAGCACGCCACAAGG
>JAYMTP010004723.1:0-14468 GCA_036897365.1 Geranium brycei
TTTTAGGAAAAATTAAAAAAAGTCTCATTATAATTATTATTTTTTGTACACACTCTCCCTTCAATGTATTTTTGCAAAAACTCTCTTTCACTCATGTTCATTTTTGCACCGTCTGTGCAAATCCGTGAAAATTAATGGAAGTGTTACTTAAGTGTTAACTCAAACGTCCAACACTTAAGTGACACTTCCGTTAATTTTCACGGGTTTGCACATACGTATAAATTTGAACATGAGTAAAGTAGAGTTTTTACAAAAATACAGTGAAGAGAAAGTCTGTGCAAAAAAAACAATTATAGAGAGACTTCTTGCAATTTTCTAATCATTCTATAAAAGTGTAGGGGTAAGTATATAATTAGTGGATCTGGTTTTTAATCACCAAATGCCACCACGAGATCACAAAACCCTAGATTCAATCATCAATTAAATCACAGCCGTTGATCGAGTTTCTCTGTATGTAACTCTAATATCTATATATCAGAAGCTCATAGCCACTTTCACTCCTCTGTTTTGCCCATAGTCGTCTCTCTCTCTATCTTCTTCAGTCTCTCGCTGATCGAGCTGCGACAATGGTGAGTTTCACAAACCATTTCTCGTTCCTGTACCCAGAATGTGCCTCTTTGATCTCATTTTCACACAATTTCCCGAACGCTAAGTTTCATGTATCTCAGATTGTGTTTTTTTGTGATAAGAATTGGGTTCGGGTTTCAATTGCATGTGCATTTCTGGGTTTGCTTCTCTGTTGAGATAATCAGGGAAATGCGTAGAAAATAGCTCCTGACGCAGCCATTTGATTTCGATATAGGGTTTATTTGTCTATTATGAAATAAAAAATTTCACTTTAGAGCTGGGATTTGCTCCAAATGGTCTATTTGGATCTTTAAAATGATAAAATTTTATGTCCCTTCGTGTGTTATTGCATTGTGTAGCAACATCAATTAACCTGTTTATGAAATTCTTTACTTTGCTGCTTCATTGGTTAGATATGCTTTCTTCTATATATACCCGTATCCCCTTTTTACTGAATCATCAAATTTTAACTACTGTTTTGCATTTTTGTTCTGTTTTGAAATGGGTCATTTGTTACGAACTTGTGAAAGATTACTATGGATTGGTGGGTTGTATCAAGGAACACGAGCATTTGCTTCTAATTTTCTTTCAGGAACTTTGCTACACATTTTTGTTGAAGTTCTAATCAAATTTGTGTGCTTTTGTATTTGTTTTATTACACGTTTTTTGTTTGGCAATATCTGTTTTGTCTATCTTGTCCCCCATGTTTTGGTTTCATACAAGTTCAGTGTTTCTATTTGTTTTAGGTTGTAAACTAACATTTATAATTTTTAAAGCCTCATCCATCCTTCTTTATTGTAGGTGTATGTCAAACCCCAAAAGTCAAAGGCTTACTTCAAGAGATTTCAGGTCAAGTACAAGAGAAGAAGAGGTACTTTGTCCGTCTCCCATGATTTATAAGTACAGCTCTATGGTTTCTATTAGTTTCTAATTATATTGTATTGGGAATATCCAGAGGGGAAGACCGACTATCGGGCTAGGATTCGCCTGATTAATCAGGACAAGAACAAGTACAACACTCCGAAATATCGTTTTGTTGTCCGCTTTGTATCCTTATTGTGTAAAACCATATTGATATGTTATTTTGCCTTGAATGCTAGAAATATTTTATGGTGGGTACAATAGAACTATTCAGTTCTTGCATTGTTTGCATATTGCTTGGATCAGTAAGTCCAGTTCTTAATCAGGCCTCTTGAACATTACTTCTCTATGGTTGATTTATCATATGGTTTGTAGTTGAAATATCATGTGGAACCCTAAAATTTTCATGCATATTCTGTATATTGTGACCTTAACCTGTTTACTAGACTAACAAGGATATCATAGCCCAAATTACATCTGCAAGTATTGCGGGTGATATGGTTCTTGCTGCTGCTTATGCTCATGAGCTTCCTCACTATGGGCTTGAAGTAGGTCTTACAAACTATGCAGCGGGTAACTTGTAGTGCTCTTCTGTTTGCCCATAAATATTGCTGCTGGCCTATTTGTCTCACACGTGTTGGTTTTTTGTATGAAAATGGTATCAGCATACTGCACTGGCCTTCTCTTGGCTCGCCGTGTGCTGAAGACTCTTGAAATGGATGATGAATATGAGGGCAATGTGGAGGTATCTTGAGTACAAATGTCATCCTGTATATATTACCATTTGTTAAACAGACAGAAAGTGATTGCAGTTTTTTAGTGACCTAGAAGTTCTAATTGCTGGCTTTTGTTGGAAGCTTTGCTAAAAAATCACTTTTGTTATTGACAGGCTACTGGTGAAGACTTTTCAGTTGAACCTGCAGAAAGCAGGAGGCCTTTCCGAGCTCTTCTTGATGTTGGACTTATCAGAACCACTACTGGGAATCGTGTTTTTGGTGCTCTTAAGGTATCTTTAAACTTCCTTATGGGAATTCTGTTTTGTATATTCTTGGAAATCGTGTTCTTGTGGCTCTTAAGGTATCTTGAAAATGTATGAGCTTTTTTGTCAACTTTGTCTAATTGGCTGTGAACTATTGTATACTGGTCATATATTCTTTATGGGGTTTTATATATACAGTAGGAGATCCCACCTTTTGGTCATTGTAAAAGTAGCATTAGAAGCAAAATACTAACCAGTGTTTCAAATAATAAATATAGTTTTATCTTGCTAATTACAGGGAGCATTGGATGGTGGCTTAGATATTCCTCACAGCGAGAAAAGATTCGCTGGCTTCTCCAAGGATGGTAAGAACCTTGATGCTGAGGTTCACCGCAAGTATATCTATGGCGGGCATGTTGTTGCTTACATGCAAGTATGTGTTGTCATTTTATTTTGTTTTTACCATATTCATGCTTTATTAGTAATTCCAAGTATTCTCATACTATTGCACATTATTGCTGTAATAGACATTGATGGAAGATGAACCAGAGAAGTACCAGTCTCAATTCAGCGACTACATCAAGAAAGGAATTGAGCCCGAGGGCGTCGAGGCAATATACAAGAAAGTCCATGCAGCAATCCGTGCAGACCCTACAATTAAAAAATCTGACAAGAAACAGCCTACAGAGCACAAGAGGTAAACTTTAAAATAAATTTTCCATTTTGGAACATCTGGAGTCATCAACCTTTTATTTCTGTTGATTTTCATACATAGTTTTGATTTCTTGAAGTTCACAACTGCATTATTTATTCTTCCCATTTAATACATTCTGTTGTGAATTGCAGGTACAACTTGAAGAAGCTTACTTACGAAGAGAGGAAGGCTAAACTGGTTGAACGATTGAATGCTTTGAACTCTGCTGCTGGTGCCGATGAGGACTCCGATGAGGATTGAAAATATATTATATTCTAGGATTAGTTCAAACATTGGCAAAATTTCAGTCAATCTGTTGGGGACATTCCTCTTTTCTTTTAGTTTTCTCGGGCATTTTTGCAGTTTGCACATTGCGGACCAAATGCAATTCCAGTTTTTTCACCCATTACTAGTTTCCAATACATATTTCATTGCGGTATGTTCAAAAGATGGAAATTTTGTCCAAGCTCTGAACTCAACGTCATGCTGCAAAAAATGGAATCATTTAAGCATGTGTTTTCTTTTTTGGCTTCAATTTTTTTTGGGAACCTTGAAATGAAGTGACAAAACTCTGTTGCTGGTCATTGGTGATATCCTTTTTCTGTGGTTTGTGTTTATTAAATATTGAAAATGTGGCTATATTTGGTTCATTGCTGAGATGTAGTGATATCCACAGAAAGGGTCCACTGATATGGAACCTTATCTTGCATCAACCAATGGTCTCTCATTATCAGGCACATGTAATGCCCTAAACACTATCCACTTGCTAGCATCAATTCTGTTTCTCCATTTCCTGTCATACATAAGAAATGTGGACTCAAACAAACCCAGTTTGACATTTGAGTCATGGCTCATTCCCTAACCCTAATACCTTCTACTTCAGCTCTCATCTCCACAGGATCCAGCAGCAAGACCCTTGTTCCTTCTTCGGGGTTTCGGTTCCAAAGAGTGAGGGCTTGGAATGGCGCTTCTGCTCAAACTGGTACAGATTGCAAAATCATTGATCGCAGGTAATTGTACTGCTACTTTAATGCTGTATGGATTTAATCAGCAATACTGGCAGTGTGAGGATTGGAACCAGCAACCTCATGCTTATTGCCTGATGTCGGGTTTATTGTGCAGGACTGCGACATTAGGGTTTGTTGGTGCATTGGTGGGGTTGGGCGTGGGCGGTGGCCGGAATGCAAATGCAGCAGGAAGAAGGCCTCCGCCGCCACCACCGAAAGAGAAGCAGGACCCAAACTTGAGTGGAGTTCAGGCTAAGGTTCTGGCCAGCAAGAAGAGGAAGGAAGCCATGAAAGAGCTTGTGAACAAGCTAAGAGAGAAGGGGAAGACAGTGGAGCCTCAGACACCAACTGAGACTGATTAGTTTCTTCTTTTGTTTTCCATGTGTATGGGAAACCTTTTTTTTTATAACAGAAGGATATTTGTTAATGATGTTTCATAGACATTTGTAACTGTAATGTTCCTTGTCTTGGAATAACCAGGATGTTCAATGCATAGAGTTTGAAACATTCATCTGCCAAGTGCTAACTAATTGCACTCTTTGGAATGGAACTGTTCACGTTTCGGTTCAAAATTGAACCGATTAATTTAATTTTAAAAAAATAAAAATTGAAATTGAACCAGTGGAACTCGGTTATACATTGGTTTTTGGTTTGATTTGTTTCGGTGTCTTATGAATTGAATTTCATGAAATTCTTACATTTTAGATTGTTTTGACTTATTATTTAGTTACTGGTTTTTGGTTAGATTTTCTTTAAACCAATTTTCATAAGAATCGATGCTTATAATGAGTCACGTGTCCAAATCGATCGGTTTTTAGTTTGATTTGTTTTTTTATCGATTCTCATTTTATAAATTGAAACCGAATCAATGGAGTTTCGGTTCGATTCGGTTTTGAATCAAACCTATTCGATTCTTTTCAATTCAACTATTTTTTAATTCGGTTTGGTTCAGTTTGATTGGTTCAATTATTTTTGGGCAACCCTACTTTAAAATGCAAGAATAGCGATGGACGGGCAATTTAATAATGCCTATGCTCTATCTCGTCCGATTAAAGATATCATATCTAAATTATATTTAGAGGTTTTTATCATCCCTAATACAACATGGTTATTGAAGTGTGATTATTCATTTTTAAAAGGAGGTTAAGATGCCCCAAATGAATAGTTTTTTTTACTTCACATTTATACGAGGCAAAAACTCATCCCAAGTATACAATTTTTTCACTAACATCCCTTGACAAGAGACATGTTTGTAAATGTTGCAACTTACTTAATTTTGTTAATCTTTTAAACAAAATTGTTACATTTTGCAAATGACCCAAAAACTACTGAATTTAAAAAATTAAAATAAATTGTAACTTACTTTTAAGAAAGTAAAAGTTATCTATATCAATATTTTTTTATAAAAACACGTTCATAATACTAAAATAATTTGTTTAGAAAACAAGTTTAACGTATTGCTTTGTACTTTTTTTTAAATTTAATCCAGTTGTATCTTTGTTGTTCACAAAAAAATGTTAAAAATTTTTTGTGAGGAGAAGTAAATGGTAGCATTAATAAACATGGAGTACCATAAAAATGAGCTTTTAATTAAGATGTATTAAGTAAAAAATTGGATTTAATATAAATTAAGGAAAATGACACTTTTGTGCACCTAACTATATACTTTTCACATTTTCATACTTTACATTTTTTTTTCAGTACCCTGAATTTTATTTTTGGACAATCTACTCCTAAAATACTAAAAATACTTAAACTACCCCTGAAATTGAACCGGTTTAACTTCATCAGTCTCTGGTTTAGCCCGGTCCAGCAAAAAATTAAACTAAAATTTGATTAATATGGTATTACCATTTTACCCTCCTCTTCAAACTCTCTCTCTTTCAAAATATACCTAAACTAAAGGGTATAAGTGTCTATTTAAAAACTAAAAAAAAAAAGGAAAGTAAGTTGCAGAGATGAAGAAGGAGATCTGGGCTCCAACGAGGGAAGAGGAGAGAGGATCGGCGAAGCTCGTCGACCTCGACGCGGCGGCGAGAGAAGGCGACTGCGGTGGCAACCTCTTTTTCTTCGAGGGGGTGGGGCTTCTCTGTCAACGACGGAGGAACTGTGTGCTCGGGTTCTCTGTCACCGGCGGTTGATTCTCGGCTGGTTCTGGTCGGCGGAAGGTCGGGCTTCTCTGTCACCGGCGGAGGAACTGCGTGGAGACATCCGGAGTAAATCGGAGGCCGGAGTGAGGCGGATCTGTGTGCTGGAGTTCACGAGGGAGATGGTCCACTCCGACGATTTGGGGCTGACCTCCCCGACCTCCAGGAGGTGGAGCTCCGAACCTGCCGGACCATCGCCGACGGAGTCCTCCGGCGGTTCATTTCTCAATAAAATAATTAACTAGAAAAGAGGGGTTAGTGTTGCTTGTTTTGTTCGATTCTCGCTTGCTTTTCACTTGGGTTCTCTTCAATTTCAGCAAGGGTTTGGTTTTTTCTGCCAAATTCACGCGTACCCATATCGTAAAAATTGTTGCTTTTCTGCATTGTTGGTGTGATTGAACTGGGTTTGAGTTGGTTTTTGTGTAATGGGAGTTTTGGGTTCTGTGTTGTGGAGTAGGAGATACCATGTGGTGATTTTGAACATATGCTTTCTCTTGTTGGCTTGTTTGTTCTTGGTGAGTCAGTACTGTTCTTCAGAATTTGTAGCTCTGAGCAGTCACAGACCCTCTAATGGCATCAGTGGCCATGAGGGTTGCAAGGAATTAGAAAGTTTAGGTGATTACACTTCTAAATGTAATTACCTGAAACTATATAGCTCTTGTGTCTCTCAAGGCTACAGAACGCGAAAGAGGAGGGGGCGGCGGAAGAGGGGGAGGAGAGGAGAGAGGTGGAGAGAGAATAAAACAATTAGAAATTGGGTTGGTGGCATCAATTGAAAATTTGACTAGTTGAAAGTAAGTTCGTCTTTTTTCACTCTTTCAAAGTTGGACCGGTTCTTTTTATTAGATCAGATTTAATTTTGGTTTAATTTTAGAAGTAGTTTAGGTATTTTGAAATTTCAGCAGATTGTCCCAAAATAAAATTCAAAGTATTAAAAAAAAGACATAAAAATCTGTCATTTTTCTATAAATTATCTAACGTTATTCCTTTTATATAATATATAAAGTGTTTGCTTATGTGAATACTAAAGTTTATCGACTCAATCCACATATAAATTGTATCCACCTGTTTTACATCTCCATATTCTAATAAATTCACGTATTTTTTTGGACAGTTTTGATTAAATAATAATATATTACTCATAATGATAAAAAACCAATAATGAATCAGATAAATCATAAAACGACGGAAAAAAAAAACCAGAAAAACGAGAAAAGGACCTCTCTGTCACACAGCAATTACAGAACCAGAGAGAGAGAGAGAGAGAGAGCTCAAGATCGGATTTTTCAGATCTGTTGACCTAAACAAGCGCGATCAAGAACCGATCGATCGATACCCATTTCCCGATTCTAGGGCTTTCAATCAGAAATGCACGGTGGAGCGGACAGCGAGATGACGGATGCGACCGGCCAGGCTCCGCCGGCGACGCTCAGTCACGGCGGCAGATTCATCCAGTACAACATTTTCGGGAACATATTCGAAGTCACGGCCAAGTACAAGCCCCCAATCATGCCCATTGGGAAAGGCGCTTACGGTATCGTCTGGTTAGTGCTTCTTCTTCTCTCTTATTCTCTCGTTGTTGCTATGAATTTGTGTGTTGTGTTGGGGAATCTGCAATTTGTTGACCCTTTTTGGAGTTGTTGTTTGTTGTGGGAGTTTGGGGAAATTTGTGTTCATTTGTTGGGTTATTTGGTAATGTTGATATTTATTGGTTTCTATGAAATTAGTGGTTTTATGTTTGTAGTTTTGTAATTGGTGTGGATTGGATGGGTGATTAATGGGTTGTGTTTTGTTTGGTGGGAAATTGTTGATTTCAGTTCTGCTTTAAATTCCAAGACGGGCGAGAGTGTGGCGATAAAGAAGATTGCAAATACTTTTGACAACAAGATTGACGCCAAGAGGACTCTCCGCGAGATCAAGCTGCTTCGGCATTTGGATCATGAAAATGTTAGTGAGTGATATCTGTTTGATTTGCTTTGTTGAAGTTTTGGTGATAAATTTGGCATTCTTCATTGAGTCGTTGCCGTTATTGGATCACTAGGTGTAGATTTAAATTGGGATAACATCAGTTTCTCGCAGATTTGTTAAATTCCTTTCTTGGCCAACTGTTGCAAATTTACAATGCTTTGTCGTTTTGCCTTGCACGTATTAGACTTCCCATTGACTTAAGATACGACCTTTGTGTAGTTTCCTTTTTGTTTATAGCTGTTGTTTTGGCTTTATCTTATCCTCTTTTTGTCTGCACAAGACGTGTTTTATCGATGATACTATTTATTGTGCAGGTTGTTGCAATCAGGGATATAATCCCACCACCTCAGAGAGAGGTATTTAATGATGTCTACATAGCTTATGAACTAATGGACACCGACCTCCATCAAATAATCCGTTCAAATCAAGGACTGTCGGAGGAGCACTGTCAGGTTTTACTTTAAGTTGTTCAAATCAAGGACTGTCGTTGTTTTCAGGATAATTTGACGATGCTTTATTTGTTAATACATCATAATTTGAATTAAACCAATCTTTTATAGATTAATGTTTATATGATTAGACGGGAAAGGACAAAAGATAAGTCAAACTAGATTTTATGCCAATTTACATTTCTAAATTTTAGATTTTTTATTCCCAGTCTGTCCAGGGATGAGAAGTTCAATTGGGCCGATTTTATGGCGTTCCATACTTTTCTAAATTATAGATTTTTTATTCCAGTCCAGTCGGTCCAGAGATGAGAAGTTACAATTGGGCTATTTGTAATTTGTAATGCATACCTAGTGATGTGAATTGGGATATTTCCCTTTTCATTTACTAAATTTTTATTTTTTTCCCTCTTTCTTGCTTGTTCACCTCAAATTATTCTCATTGATATAATCACCGTATTATTACAACCAGAGTCATGGCCAACATAACTATTGTTTCAATGTTTGTATGCAGTATTTCTTGTATCAGATACTACGTGGGTTGAAATACATACACTCTGCAAATGTTCTGCACAGGGACTTGAAGCCTAGCAATCTTCTGTTGAATGCTAATTGTGATTTAAAAATTTGCGACTTTGGGCTAGCTCGTGTTACCTCTGAAACTGATTTCATGACAGAATACGTTGTTACAAGATGGTACCGGGCACCTGAACTTCTGTTGAACTCATCCGATTACACTGCAGCTATTGATGTGTGGTCGGTGGGTTGCATTTTCATGGAATTAATGGACCGGAAGCCTTTGTTTCCAGGAAGGGATCACGTGCATCAGTTACGTTTGCTAATGGAGGTAATACTAATCATTCTTTGTATCGCAAGAAATTATTTTGCAACAATGCCGATAAAAAAAATATTTGCAACACTCATGCATTATTATTTGTTTTAGTTCAAATTTGGATTGGGCATGTTTCTTTCCATTTATGCTTTTGAATTCCAAAATGAGATCTATCTATTCCGCTTAATCATGGAATTTCCTGTCAAATTGGTCACTTAGAATCGGAGCACAGATTCATTATTGATATAGTTATTGATAGGCGAAGGTAACGAGTGTCATTGCATCGGGTTTGGATATTGTCCTGTTAGGAAAAAAACTTTCACCCAATGAAGTTACGTATCCAGTTAAAACTTTGTTTATTCCTTATGGTGAATTCTAGTTGTAGTGCATTGGGGATTAAGTAAATCCGAGTTCCTTCAATTGGGTATCAATAGTAAACTTTCACTTCAGTTCCCTAACAAGTCTGTGGAATGAGTACCAGACTTACATGTTTTCAAATTGCTATCTTATTGAATATAGTATCTGCTATTAATATACATGATGTCCGTGTATACCCATATAAATATATAATTAATTTACATCTTGCAGCTGATTGGAACTCCCTCAGAGGCTGAGTCGGAATTTTTGAATGAAAATGCAAAAAGATACATCCGACAACTCCCTGTTTACCAGCGTCAGTCGTTAATTCAAAAGTTTCCTCATGTTCAGCCTGCAGCTATTGATCTCGTTGAAAAGATGTTGACATTTGATCCTAGACAGAGGATTACCGGTGAGTTCATTTTCCTAATTGCTCACTATTCCTGATCGTATGCAGCGTCTATTTTTATAGGTAAAAAAGTGGGAGCATTTAATGTTGGTTCTGTAATTAAAACGCCATTTTTGTAGTTTTAGGATGTGTATACTTGTCATTACACTAGTTATACATTGCATGTCCTCTAGTGTGTTAGGTAATTGAAACCAAGATTTGGTATAATTGAAACCAAGATTTGGTATTTTTTTAGGAAAAAGTATAGATAAATACACCCAACTATACACATTTTCCACTTAGCTACACCTAACTAAGATTCGGGTCATTCAGATGACACCATTAGCATTTTTGGATGGAAAACGTTAAATTTTAAAATGAAAGTCTAAAATGCCTTTTGAATGAAAATCTAATTTTAGATTTTGAAATTAGATTTTTAGGTCTGAAAATTTGATTTTTACCCAAGGGCATTTTTGTCTTTTCACTTTCAAAATTACTTTTTTTCCATCCAAAAACTTAACATGTAGGAATTTATGAAACTTGGGTGTATCTAAACGACCAAAATCTTAGTGAGGTGCAGCTAAGTGGAAAATGTGTATAGTTTGGTGTATTTATCTGTACTTTTCCCTTTTTTAGTTTAGTTGTCTGCAAATATTGCTACAAGAAAAATGATAATCTTACTATAACACTTCCAGTTTTAGTGTTTTATAGCTTGCATCAAGTGTTTCCGTTGGTATTTCTATGATGGTTAACGATTTCTTTTGTGATCATTCTGGTATTGATTCGTGTTTTTGCTCTGATGCTTATGAATCTCGTGTCCTGCAGTTGAGGATGCACTGGCCCATCCTTACCTAACAACTCTGCATGACATCAGTGACGAGCCAATCTGCATGAATCCCTTCAACTTCGACTTTGAGCAACACGCGTTGACAGAAGAGCAGATGAAAGAACTGATTTATCGGGAGGCTCTTGCTTTTAACCCCGAGTATCAACAATCCTGAAAAGTCGCTATTTGATCGTTTTGGCTTTGTTTAGTGTGATTGCCATTCTTTATGTTTCTGCAATTGATTTCATGTACATATATGTTTCATCCACATCCTGAACTTGAAACATTCTGTCTTGGAAGAATTTACAATGAATTGGGAACTGTTGAAATTGTCTGTATTTGGATTTTCTTCAAACAATAACTATTCTTGACCTTTATTCTAAACATCTCTAATAAGGCACCCATCTGAGTGAAAAATCCTCAAAATGAATCACACATGAATTACATTTACTTTTGAAAGTCAATTTATATTAGGAAAAATGGCAAAATGGTGATTTATACAATCAAACATTTACAAGAGGGTCCGGGAACTTTGATTTTTTGTACAAGTACAAAATGTGTCTATTTTTAAAAAAAATGAATAAATTGCCAATTTTAATGAACATATATTTTGAGAAAAACTTTTAAAAATAGTTCTTAATTTTAAGGCAATTTCATCATTTTTATTACTAGAAATCAAAATTCACATTACCTTACAACACATTTTTGCCATTTCCCCTTTATTTTAGATACTTGTTAAAAACATGAATAGGTCTAGCCATTAATAGTCGGGCAAGCCTAATCATATGAGTCTGAGATTTTCGAAACATTGTTCACAAGATAGTGCCCTGTTGTTTTAGGATAAATGTCAGGTACAGTTAGGTTTACACGTTTTGCAGCCGGATACACTTAACTTAAAAATTTTGTTTTAAGATCAGTTAGTTTTGATTTTGTGTCAAGTTAGACAAAATGGTAGTTTTGAGTATAAAAAGACCAAAATGCCCTTAAGTGTCTATCAAATTTTCAAATGTTTGCCATTCTCACTCGCATGGGTTGTTTTGCTAGTTTTCTTCATGCAATGAAGAGAGGAAGGGGAAGGGTAGGCTCAGGGAGCATTCAGATGTAGTTCTGATTTTTGGTGGGTTTTCGGCGAAGCTCCGATGAGCTCCGGCAGGGACTGTTTGCGAGATTTCTCCACGAAATGAGGAGAGGAAGGGGAAGGGGAGGCTTGGGGGACGACCAACATGTTCACAATGGGGTTCGAAACTCAAACCTCTCCATTAATAGTGAGGCTCAACCGTTGCGGTGTCTCCTCAGGGACTTATGTCACTGATTTTAGTGTAATTGCATGGCTGTGGCATGTGGTATTGTCTTCTACTCATGTTGGTTATCTATTGGTGTTCTTGTTTTCATTTTTGCTTTTTCAGTCAAATGAGTTTGTTTGTTAAGCATTTGAAAATTTGATAGACAATCAAGGACATTTTAGTCTTTTTACACTCAAAACTAATTGAAAATTAACCATTTTGTCTAACCTGACACAACTGATCTTAAAACAAAGTTTTAAAGTTAGCTGTATCCGGCTTCAAAACGTGTAAAACTAACTGTACCTTTGTGACATTTACCCTTGTTTTTAGTATGGTGAAGAAACAATATCTATGGATTCAGATTTCCACAAGAATATAAAGGCAATTACCAAAACTAATACTTAATAACACAAGAAATGAAGCTCTCTCATGAAGAAAGTCTACAACAGTCAAATCAATTCATATTGTACATTTACTTAATCCAATGTTGCCTAACAAAAAAAGGAATATACTTGTTTGTTTTTCTCTCTTCAAGCAATGGCTGGGGAATTCAGACCCTAGTCAGAGCAAATGAAGGAAACAAAAAACACCCTTGCCTTAGTATTGAAGAGTCCTCAGCTTTTCACATTCCCAAAGAACCTTGAAAGCGGAACGGGCCCATCGGTCTCTTTGTCATCGCTGCTGGGGCGCTTACTTCTTGACCTATGTTTCTTTTCCTTCTTTGATCTCTTTGACCTTGACCTCGATCTTCTAGATTCCCTCTCTTCGTCATCGCTACTTGAATAATCAGAAGACGAACTCGACGAACTGGAATCGGATGATCTCCTTCTTGAGTGCTGTAATATTAGATAATGGTAACTTCAGTTTTGGAGAAACACAGTGAGCATAATTTAGTCCCAAGCTACAATAAAGTAGCTCAAAAAGATCTTATGCCAATTGAAATATTGTTAGAATAGGTCCAATTTTAAGCACATGTCTTTCGGGCCCATTTACTAAAAATGAAAGTTGGGACAGTATGGTTCTACCCTACAATGCACACTGCCGAATCGCTAGAGCTATAAGCTAACGATCGGGTAGAAACAACTAACAGATCAGAGCATAGCTTGTCTCCTGTGCCAGTAAAATGGCCATATACATTAGGTCAGGCTCAAAAATAAAAGTCTATACTTTGTTAGTAGGTTAGGTGTGACTCTTCCCTTTTTATATGGTCATTTATTTTCAATAAAATTCCATGTGGATTTAATCTCTCCCTCTCGTGCTTCTAATTTTCCCTCTAGTCAATTTTAGAGTTGACCTTTTGAGCTACTTACGTAAACCCAGTTAAGCATGCAATGCATATCCAAACCATGAATGACATATTCTTGAGGAAATTGCAAGAAGGTGCCCTATTATATGGCATTTTTGCAAAAGGGTGTTGTGTTGTTTGTTAATAGCAAAAAGTTGATGTGGTATTTGCATTTTTTTGCAAAATGTGTGTATTTTTACAAAAATAACAAAATTTCCCATGAAATTAAGAATTAAGACTTTAATAACATAATTTTAACTTAAAAATAGCATAACTAAAAAAATTAAATTACAAATTTTGATCATCCAAATTTTAGTTAAATAATAAAAACAGAAAAACTTTTTAAAAAAAATTAAAAATTTTTTTTTTAGTTTCAGGGGCAATTTCATCACTTTTATAAAAAAATACACGAATTTTGCAAAAATTGCAAACACAGCACCTTTTTACATTGACAGACAACACAACACCCTTTTGCAAAAGTGTCATATTATAGGGCACTTTTTGCAATTTTCCCCATATTCTTCACTTTATAATTTGTGATCTAGCATCTACGTACCTTTCTCTTCTTCTCCGTTCGCTTCTTTGAGTCTTTGTCCTTTCTACCTGCAAGGATCACATCGCTCCAAGTAATGAGCGAGCGAATGGGTATTGAAGATAACACAAAACAAGTCAAAGGTTATCTTTAAACATACTCTTCTTGTTACTGGACTTGCTACTGGAGTGGTTTCTTCCTTGGGCAAGCTTGCGGGCCCTCTCAGCATCCAGTTGAGCTCTGTATTCTCTCATCATTTTATCTTTATCCGCTTCAAGTTCACCCTTTTTCAATTC
>JAYMTP010004724.1:0-14468 GCA_036897365.1 Geranium brycei
AACATCAGGGTCGGTTCAATAATTTTTAAGGTCTAAAACAAAAATGACTAATAAATATTGTTTAAGTATTAATTTTCAAATTGAGACTAAAATATTTTTATTTTTTAAAAGTATTTGGAGCATTTTTCATCATATTTGAACCCAATTTTTTAAATGTGTTTAAAACAATTGCGTCACTTGTTTTATGAACAAGCAATAATAACAGTAATGAGACTGGGCTCGGACGGTCCATTGAGAGTGGGCTCGATAAAGTCGCTGCTCTGCCAATAAACGACTTGTTCAGGTCGAAGAAGTCCATATATGCTATGCCGTCTTGAGAAAAGCCCATAACTCATGGTCTGATTTTGATACAACCCAACTGGCTATTGTATTAGCCTTGGGCCTGCGAGCCTGATATTTAAATACAGAGCATTAATTAACGGTTAGTATTAAAAATAAGTTATTAACACCTTCAAAAAATAATAAGTTATTAACCACAAAAGTTGTCAATCTATAGTGAGCATTATCTCTCGTATTCTCGTGCATGTATAAATTAATCAAATTGATCCTTCTCTTTCACAATATTCAAAATTGCAATATTGTCTAAAATATTTTTAATTTCACAGTGCATGAGGAATTTGTCAAGCAGTTTCTTTCACCAAAGTAATAATACTTTGTCATTTTTATTCAATTTTTTTAGTTGGATACATATTATCAATAAAGTCATACTAGTATGAGCCTCACACTGTTAATGGAGAGGTCTGGGTTTCGAACACCGCGGTACTTTAAGTTCTTTTATGTTACTCTTAGAATAACTTTTGTTAAATCTAACTGTTTTTGTGTATAAAAGGCCTAAAATGCCCTTATTGTTTAACTACAAATGCTTTAATTATTTGTTAAATATGAAATGACAATTTTACCCTCAATTAAATAACAAGTTTAACATATGATTAAAGGGCAATTTAGTCTTCCAGTTCAGCCTCTTCTTCCTATCTATCTATCTACGAAGAAGAGAGAAGGAGAACAGATCTAGGAAGGAGAAGGAGAGGGGGCAAACTTGTAATTTCACAATTATTTTTAATTTTGTTTATTTTAAAAAATTATTTTTTTTAATTGAAATGCCAAATATACCCTTGAATTATAGGGTTAGTTTGTTATTTGAATGAGGATAAAATGGTCATTTATATTTATTTGTATTATTTGAAAATGTTACAATATGAGCATTTTGGACATTTAAAAAATATGGTTGTTATCTTTGACAGAAGTTACACTTAGGGTACCGGTAAAAAAAATTTCAAAATTGGGATACTAAATTCGAAATGAAGCATAGACATGAAATTACCCCAAAAAATAACACACCAACAGAAAACAATAAGTTTTTTTTAAGTTATCAAATAATAATCAAGTGACTGACTCATGTTCTTGCTTATTGCAGTTGGTATGAGAAGTTATTAAATAATAATTAACTAACTGAGTCATGTTTTTGCTTATTGCAATTAGTATGAGGTTTGGTTTGATTGCAGAATTGTTTATGGAAGCTTAATGAGTTATGCAGTAATTCACTAGCTAATTGAGGCCGCGGCTTAACCACATCACAAATAAATACACCTAAAAGAATGTAATTATCACATAAGTAACCTAAAGTTTATTTTAATGTGGGATGTCACTTACAAACTTTCAATTCTCCCCGTTTATAACTCTCTTACTAAATGATGAACATTATGAATACATTTTCATGAGACTACATTAACATGCGAAAATTGAAAGTCTACAAGAAAGAGTATCGTTGGTTTTGAAACATAGTTGTATATACTGAACTGCATTGGCACATATGAATGATGATATAAAGATTATATGCAAATTGTTTGCCAGAAAAGCATGACCCAGTTTTGGAGAACAATCACGAGATCTAAGGGCAAATTGCTTTATTTTATATGCTAATTCCAGAGATTAACAACTAATAAAACCCTATCTATCTACCATTCCTCCCTTTTCAAAACCATTAAACAAACCATAAACAATTCAATCCACAACAGACACATACTTAGCAATAATTTTCTCCTCCCAAGAACCTAAACTGGTCTACAAGTAGCTCAGGGATCGGGATCAGAGAAAAGTTCTTAGCAGAAAAAATTGAAAGGAAAATGATTAAAATTGTTAATCTCATGAGGGTCCATTGAAGGCCGTCCTCAATTATTGAACAGATAATATAAATAAAAGATATGGATGTATGAGAAAATGGTGCGTGACATTCTTTGGAGAACATGGGTTTTGGGGTTCCATAAATTCCACATGTTAATGGACAAGGCAAATCCAAACAGTGATCCATATATTATGTGCTAAAATATGTAATATGATAATCACTATAAGTGTTATCTAATCAGTAGAAGCACTTCAGGTCCACTTCTCTGCCACATTGCCTCCTTAATTTTCAATTAATTAAAAAAAACAAGGCCACCTACGATCTTGTTCATCAGATAGAAATTTGAAACCCAAAACATGGTTTAACATGTGATTTGAGTTGTTCTTTGACGCTCAAATCTACCGTGAGAGCTTACAGTTTGACTTTATATATTTTGGTATGTTTATGTAAAAGTCCAATCCACCTAGAAGCTCAAGTTAATAGGTGAAGACTCATATTATTATTTAAGTTGGTGGATCTAAAAAAATGTGTGACATATAACTAATTTATGATACCATGTCAAAGGTTAACCTACTTAAAATCTAAAACTTATATGTGGATGCCTAAATTATTATTTAAGTTAGTAAACATATCACATCTTTTAAATGTGTGACTATGAGTTTCCCAGAATCAACAACTTCGTGCAACTTTTACCTTCTAAATGGTAAAGTTTCCCAGAATCAAGCTCCGTTTTTATCCAATTTTGTACCTAAACATGTACATGCACACTCGAAATACCGTAAAGACATATGTGGCATAAAGATCGGAAAAATACAATGCAAGAGGGAAAATAAACCTTCAGTATGATCATAATAATGCAATAAATATAGTACTGATGCAGCCGCATCATTATTACTATTTCTGTTTGACATACTAAGAAAATTAAATTTAATCAGTGTGAATTGTAACTTTAAAAATACCACACATATAAATTATAAACTATACAAACTTACTTATCGTAAATTGTAATTATCTTTAACATATATTAAAGAAAAACAATGTTCCTATAAATGCCAAGCCCTAGGCGAGTGTCAAGTTTTTCTAATAATTAATCATATATTAGTTAATAGGTTAATCAAACTAAATATCAATTGAATTACACAGAGATTGTAGTAACACTAACTAAAAAAATACACAAGACTCACATAATAATTCACTAAATTATTTTACCGTCCCTCATTACTTTATCTTCCTAACAATCATTCTCATACCCTTTTAATGATTATTAGAACTCCAAGGAAACAATTTTTAACCAACAAATCATCACACACCGCTAAAATCCTAAAAGAATGTTAATTCTAAATTTAACAATGCCCTGATTTGATCGACTCAATGGCCCCAACTTCACATCATGGACCCGACCGTACCAAACCCAAACAGCATCATACAGAGTTCATGATCATCCACTAAACAAAAAGAACAAATAATTATAATTTCGTTGAACACTTAATTAAATAAATTGATTACATAATCGCGAGTTTAATATTGCATGTTAACAAAAACCATCACCATTAACAAACCAAATGGTCGGTCACTCAAAACCACCACCACAATCATTTCCGGGACCACCAGCCATCACAACCCCAAACAGTCGGTGTCCCCACAGGCCCGTGTCACATCGTCCGTACACGTGGCAGCACGAGATTAAAACGGAGGCGCCTCCTATTGCCCTCGTTGAAAACGCAGCCGCACCAGATCGCTACCGCCAGTCAAATTCGAAACCGGTCGAGCCGGTTACTATTCCCCGAACCGTTACCTCCGAGACCACTATATATAAGTGTACCCCTCTCGCCATTCTTCGATCAACAAAGCAACAAATCAAATAAAAATTTGGTTTTCAAATTAATTTTTTTTGTTGCAATGGCTTTTCCAAGAATCGCTATCGGGTCTCCGGCCGAGTTCGGGCAAGCCGACGCTCTCCGAGCCGGGCTCGCGGAGTTCATCTCTATGCTGATTTTTGTGTTCGCCGGTGAAGGATCGGGCATGGCCTTCAGTAAGTCTACACTGTCACTTATTAATGTTCAAATATTAATGTAGCATGTTAATTACTTAATTAATTACATTTTGTTTTTAAATATGTCCGCAGACAAATTGACTAGTGATGGGGCGACCACGCCGGCGGGACTAGTGGCGGCGGCTCTGGCACATGCTTTTGCGCTATTCGTGGCCGTTTCGGTCGGCGCCAACATCTCCGGCGGACACGTCAACCCCGCCGTCACGTTCGGCGCCTTTGTTGGTGGACACATCACTTTTTTCAGGAGCGTCTTGTACTGGATCGCCCAGTTGCTTGGATCGGTTGTCGCTTGCTTGCTTCTTAAGTTCGCCACCGGTGGATTGGTAAGATTGAATTTAAATCTCAACAGTATTTGGTTATTTTCATCAAATGAAAATGGTTTTTATCATGTACTCAATATCTAAAGGAGCACTGATTCATATTGAGTAATAAATTATTTGGTAATTCGCAAAAAGTAGCCGTAAAATATTAAAGTTTTGTAAAATTTGAATGTGAATTTTTTTTATTCCAAAAAGTAGCCGTAAATTGAATAATTTTTTTTTTGCAAATTGTGTAATTGTCTAGAATGATGAAAATAAACCTGAAATTCAAAAGAAATTAAATTTGAAATAAATGTTTTCCGACTCGAGCTCACTTGTTTTTCTCTTCTCTGACTGTCGAGTTGGTCCAGCTCCCCCTCTTCATCATCGTGTTATTAAGTCGCTGCCTGTGATATAATATTAAGTCGAGGAAGAGGAAAACCGACGAGCTCAATCTAAAAAATTTAATTCCAAGGGTATTTTCGTAATTTTTTTATTAAAATTATATATTTTTCAAAAAAATGATAAGTTGAGAGGAAGTTAATAGCTATTTTTTGCAAAAATTAAAAAAATAAAAATTCAGTCACTTTCCGCAATTTTCCCGAAATTATATAAATGGTAAACATTTTAAAAATTTTGCTCCTATATTTTTGTTTTTGGTTGTATATTTTTACATGAACAATTAAATTGACGATTAATGCAGACGACAGCAGCATTCTCCTTATCGAGCGGTGTCAGCGAAGCCAACGCGCTTGTTTTTGAGATCGTGATGACCTTTGGTCTGGTCTACACCGTCTACGCCACGGCCGTCGACCCGAAGAAGGGCAGTCTCGGAACAATCGCGCCAATTGCGATCGGTTTCATCGTCGGTGCCAACATCTTGGTCGGTGGGGCCTTCGACGGCGCGTCCATGAACCCGGCCGTGTCGTTCGGGCCGGCGGTGGTGAGCTGGACGTGGGCCAGCCATTGGGTGTACTGGGTGGGCCCGTTCGTGGGCTCGGCCATCGCGGCCCTTGTTTACCAGATCATCTTCATCGGCCCACCCTCAACCTACGAGGAGCTCCCCAACTAAGAAAATGACGTGGGTCAATTCGAGTGATGCGAATGGGTTGAAAAGTTGGGTGTTTTGTTTTTGGTTTCATTCATGTGGGTGTTGTTTGTATCTCGCTTTTGTGCATTTCTCTTTCGGTGTATTTGTCGTGGCTCCGCTTTTGTTTAATCAACAAAATCATTTATTCTCGTTAATTTGCTTCTTTTTTTGTTGTCGAAAGAAACGGTCATATATTAAGCAAGTTAAGCTTAACAAACGCTGATAAGAAAAGATGGGACATTCCCTCTATCAAAAACGCACTCAGAACATAATAAGATTGCTCTCGCATATTAGTGAGCTAGATTATTCCCTCAATGCTTTACAAACACCATAGATAAATCAAAAACCATCCTCAAAATACTCTTAATTTCATTAATTAACAAACCAAAAGGAGAAAACACGGGAGTGATAAAATTGCCCTTTAACATTAATAATTATTTATTAAAAAAATATTTTTAAAAGTATTTCTAATTTATTTTTAAACTAAAACTTGTATAATTAAATTTTGTAATTTATCTTTTAGTAAAATTATCTGACAAAAATATTAATTCTTAATTTTACGGGCAATTTTGTCGTTTTTGTACAGCTACACATATATTGCAAAAAATAAAATAAAATTCAGAGTACAATTTTGTTATTCAAACGATGTTTCATTTATTCTATATCGAATCTCCACATCTCAATGTTATTTTTATATATTTACAGTGAATAAAAATAGACCAATATAATAAGAAAATGAAACAAAACTTTTGTATCTCATTACTGCATACAGAAACACAACCTGAACGAATATGCCGAGTGTATCCGAAGAAAAGTCCAAGATGCTTAAAGAAAAAACAGATTAAATTATCTCTGAACAGAAAGTACTAGCACTTTTAGCATAACGATCTCTGGTAAATACTCCACCAGTTTCAAGAGAAAAGTCAGGCCATAATCTAAATACGGCCCAGTCTGAACTCATTTTATCTGGGCCCGTAACCCAAAATTTATCAAAATCGGGTGCGAAGTCAGAAAATAAATCTTTGCGCGCGCAGAGTTTAGAATCAAACTATAAATCTCAAATCGATGGCGGAAATGGTGATGGATCGGTAAAAAGATTGGGGTTCTATTGAAATGGAGGCATTGGTAAGTGTTCTAATTTCAACTTCCTTCGTCATTTTCCCGTGGTTTCTCTGCAACCAAACAGACGTTCCTATTCTTCAGCTGCGGTGGAGATTTAGCTCTATCTTCATTTGTTTTTATGCTATACGGTTTATGATTTCCAGTAACTATTCGTATCGCTCTTAGAAGCTAGAATCCTTCTGATCTCTTTGTTGAATGCAGGAGCGGATCAACGAGAAACTAGGCTTTTACTTGATCGCATAATGTGTTGAGGTAATTAATCTGATTAAACGCTAACTGGTGAATTTTTATTTCTGTGGAGAAATGTATTTTGCCATAATTATTCTGACCAATTAGTATTGCAACTCCTGTTCAGAAATGTGTGTCATTTCGGTGTTCCCTAATTGTGTATTAGGGTTTTCTAGTATTCTCTATAAATATAAAGTATTTTGTATTCTTGGTGTTGAATTACAAATAGAGTAGACCCCTTTATAGGAAATCATAATACGTGTGAACTAGAATTGGAAAATGTGAAACATCCTATATATTATAATAACCCCCTATAATACTAGGTGATTGAGTCTAGTGTTACGGGGTTGTTCATAGAGTTTGGGACACAAATTACTAGCTAAGGGATTCAGTTTTACCCGAGCAAGATTATGGCTTAAAATTGACTGACTCGGTGAAAGAGAATCAAACTTTGGGTACTGTAAAGGAACTCTCATTGACATATTCATACTGAGAGACTGATCTGAAGTACTTGCATTTCATTGGAACCTTTGTAAGTTGAGAGAAAAATGAAAGGGAATCTTAATTGGTGCCTGTGGGATTCGAATCCATGCCCTCAAAAGGTCGTGTCTTGGCCAACTGAGCCAATATTATATTGCTTGGCCGACATAGAATTGGCTGCCTTAAGAGATTTATCTGATCAATCATTATGGATGAAATGGTAGTTTCCATCCAGATAAATTTTCCTATTTGAACTGATTAAGCAACTTTCTTGGCAGGCCAATGACCAAAAAGACTTTACAAGTATGCAACAAGTGCAGAAAATTGGGTGTACTAAATAGAAGCATTTGGGTACCACTGAATATTATACTTAAGAATTTCTTACATGTTGAAGGACCATTTGTTTGCGCCTAGCTAGCTGTGGACCAGTATGAATTACATTATAATAGAGAACTATTTTCCTTTTTATTTACTACTTCAACAAAGGTCTTAGCTGGCTCCAAATCTTGCTTCTGGTAATTTTTTGTATGGAATTTTAATTTACCTGTTTAATTCTGCAACATCCAATAATTTTCTTTCTGAGGGCGGACTTTGATTTGGTAGTGATTTGGCGCAATTGATTTTTAATGTTCCTGGGGTAGAAGTGTATTACTGTTTGGTTGTGATTTTATTCCATAATATCCGTATTGGTGAGCTGGTAGAACTGGACCGAAACATCTCTTTCAGAAGGATCTTACAAGTTACAGAAATTGTCCGACACTAGATTGCTAAGATTATTGTGTTGTTACACATATCATATATTGGTTTCAGGTAAAAAAGAAAAACACTTCAGTTTGCAGATGAATGTAAGCATCTGTATGGGTATGTGTGTGTATGTATGCAATAATCATGTCATAAAAATTGATAGACTGATGATAATACATCCCCTGACTTGATTCCAAAACTAAAACATCAAGTTGTATTATACAATACATTCAGAAACATACTAGCTCCTCATGGGGGATTTCACAGGGCTTATCTTTATTCTGAAAAGTACACACACGCAGAACAAAGTGACTTATCACACATGAGCTGGTTAAACTGACTTCTGGAAGGTGGAGATCTGTAGCAGAAAGCATACAGAAAGCCCACGCTATACAGGTCAGAGCTTCAGAAAATTAGTACATATATGTACAAATTTGAATAAATGAATTTCTGTTTACCCAGTTATAGACGCTCTCTCGTTTTTGCAGTAGAAAGAAAATGGACTTATGGGGAGAAACATCTTACTGTCTTCTTCATCCATCCTCCATAGCAAGTCCGGGGAATATTCCCATGTTGGAGAAGCCAGTGGAGGGCAAGTGAAACTGCAACCTGCTTCCTTATAGCCATCATAAACTGATATGTTAGTGCTCTCATCTGATAAATCTATGTCTCTCCATATATCATCCATTGAGTACACCTTCTGATTACTCTGTTCCTCCTTTTCACTCTTCTTTTTTGTGGAAGTTGGTTTGGCATTCCCTCCAGTATCATGAAAGCTCACCTCTCCAGTCTCAGGGAAGGGCAACATATCCATCTTTGGATCAGTTAATGTGGAGGAAGAGCAATTGGAAGACGAGGTTGATGGAGACACTGCAAGCTTCTTCTCTTGAGCCTTTTTCCTCATGTGAGTTCTCCAATAATTTTTAATCTCGTTATCAGTTCGCCCTGGTAATTTGCGAGCAATTCGTGACCACCTGCATGAACTTACCGTCATCACTATGTGCATATATGAAAATTCCAGTGTTTGCAACTAAAGTTGAGAGATAGAGAGAAAGAGAGAGCCATGGACGAAATATAGTTGCATAATTCTCAAACCTATTCCCCCATTTGGAATGCAGTTGAAGAACGAGGCGCTCTTCATGGGGCGTCATCTTCCCTCGTTTGAGCCCAGGGTGCAGGTAGTTAACCCACCGTAACCTGCAGCTCTTTCCTGTTCTGTTCAAACCTACAACAAAACCAGGAGGTTAAAGGTTGCCCCTTCCAAAATCGCCCATCTTCGGATAACCCTACCTATATTTTGTCTCCCTCCACCTTCAAACCTGAAACCTTTGCTATAAAGTCCCATCGTCGATCGCCAAATAGGCCTACAAAGCCAACCAATTGAAGGTCCTCTTGTTCCGTCCACGGGCCTTTTCGAGTTTCATCTTGCGCCATTTTTCTTTTTCCCTCTCTAAATCAGTCTCAAACTCGTTGGAAGGGGGAACTTGCTCCACTTACTGGTACACAGGGAATGGGATGCAGTGTGTGCTACCAAAACACACACATATATATAAGAGCCATTTCCCTTGTTGAGAGGTTTGTGACAATCTTTGTCATCACAAAATGCTTATTTTACACCTTACTGTGCGCGTGCTCATCTTGTGATGGCAAAGGCAAACTTTATGCATCTGATGTCAGCCATTTTAACGAAGATAATCAAAGAAAGAGATTGATCTGTTGGTGCTGCTTTCATAATCATAGCTCATTATGACAAGGCTACTAAATTGTACGTATTAATTTAAATGTAAAGATCCATTTCTGTACATTATTTATCAATTTTCTTTTGATAATCTTTAGTGGATGGACTGTCAGGCTTTGGTTGGATATAAGGGAATAAGCTATTGGAAATTTGTAGTTCTTCTCCTCCGTCCAGTTTCAGGAAATAATGTCCCTTGACTTCAGTAAAGGCCATAAGTTTTTAAGTGAAGTGAAATAAATTGAACGGAATTGAAAAGCAGGAAATATGAAGAAACTGTGAAGGCGTCTAATTAGTGACCTGTTTTCTCTACTAAAGTTTGAAAAAATGCAACCACATATTTATTCTAGGGATTCTATGAGTTAAATTGTTTTACAGGGATAGTTTATGAGTTACAGGGAATCTATGTTAGTGCAATTAAATTTTAATTTTTTTACAGCGATGCTTTATGAGTTAGATTGCTTAAATGATCATAAAACTTTTTGTATGACCGTACAAGAATATGTTCATTGTGGTTTAAGGTTTGAACTTTACTGATAGGGAAAAATGAGTAGCCTTTAAAATTGTTTTTTTCCGCTGAGTTTATTCATTCTGTACATAGGGTCTTCGTTGATATATCCTACAAATATGAACAGTTGTATTTGATGTTCAATTTGTTATCAAGCTGCCTTGAACTCTCCAACTCCAACCATGTTGCCTACTTGTCTTCATAGTCTGAAATTAAACACAAAAGTTTGATTGAGAATTATTCTTTTTCAAAGTTTGTCATGTCTTTCTTTAGTTGGTTGTAATATCATCTTAAGTTAAATCAGAAGTGATTCTTCACAAATTCTTAATGCTTTGTTCAAACCATTGAGAGGACATTGTCTATCCAGTTGTCTTGGGTTCTCTTTGGCTCTTCATAATTGACTGTCTTGAGGATTTACTGAAATGCAATGGTTTTTACTTCAGGTATGATGACGGTCTTTTTTCTTGAGATCGATGTTCTTTTTAATGCATGAAGGAAAAATGATTTTATATTCATGAGATGATTAGGCGTATCTTTATTTTATATAGTAACGGTGAGAATTTGATGTTGGGTCCCAACCTGCTGTCATGATATTTAGTATTTACAGGACCTGTTTTGAGTAAAATTTTGGCCTAATTTATTTTCTGTTCAAACTTCACAATCGGAAATAGTTTAAGAAATCTAGTAATTTATAGTAATTTTTAATAGTGTAAGGAGATATTTAGTGTGGAACAAGCATCATGCGCCTCTGTTAGTACTAACAACATTATGTGTGGTTGTGATCTTAGCACTGTTTTCAAGCATCATAAGGAGCTATACAACAAAGGAATTATCGAGGAAGATGAAAGGAACAATGTCAACTTGCTTTAAGGGGTCCGTCGAGTGGGGGCAGGGGTATAACGAGTAGCCAAAAAGATGAAGCAATATGACGTGGAATCCACCATTTTGTGCTCCATCCACTTAATTTTATCTTCATAGCTCATACAGATCCATGAGAGGTATTGACGCACGGAACCATAACTGTGTTTTATCCGGAATTATTAATTATTACGGGAAGATGTGAGAGAGATTTGGCCATTGCATGACATGTGTCTTTGCTATATTCTTTTATACGAATGAACTAGGATTGTCTGTTGTGTTTGCTTCCAACTGGGGGGGAGAAAAGAAGAAAGCACAAACGGAAGGGATATTCTCTCCTTTGTGTTTGGTTTAATATTGTGGAATTATGGCACCTTATAATCGTTTGGTTTTGTGGAGAAAAAGACAACAATGGATGTCTTTGTATTGTGAAAATATAGCCAATATGTGCCAACCCTAATATTATTCAAACAATACAAAAAAGCACAGTTGCGTTGCATCCTTTTGCACTTTCATTGGTTTTTTCAGATAAACTCATATTTGGTGAAATCAAATCAAATAAAATCTTGCAGGCTTGAAAGTGTTGTGACCCTCAAATTGTTGACTTTTTGTCTCAGGTTCAGGTGTCCTGGGAAATAATAACTGTTTAAATTATGTGAAATTGAACCAAAGCCTTTCTTGTGTTTACTGTTTAAAATTCTTTGATGATTATGCTTATAGTTAGTCTTTAATGCAAATCTTTTTGGTTGAGTATAAATGAGCTATTCTTTGATACCGTGAGTGCTAGTATGTTTTGGAGTTTTGTAAGGATGCATAAAGAAGCTCCCTGTCTGTCAAATATAATCAGTTGATTGTAATGGTTGTGATATCACTGTAGGCTTCTGATGATAAACACCACAAATGGCAATGCTGGGAACTATAGATTCATCTCTTGTAGATGATATTATGTAATCCCACCACCGAGTTTTTATTGCATTTGTGCCATTCTCATTGGATTGTAGAGCAAATATCCTTTTATCTCCTATTCTTGTCTGCAGGTGTGGTCGACACTGGACGTTAGTCAAAGGGAGGGTAGCCAGTAGCCACTAATCAGGATTAGAACATGACGGACGGCCATCTTGCGGGTCACACCTTCCACTATCTTTTGGACTTTTATTTCATATACTAATCCGCTTGGTTGTGAATTGATTAAGCAAGTAGTAACAAAGGTTTAATATGTGAGATTTTACATTAATCTATTGCAGGACCTGCCTAATTGTTTAAGCATTGGATTCTGAGTGGGATGAGCATTTTCTGAATCCAGAAGATACTGAGTCCTTGTTGACAGGAGCAAGATTGGTGCCCATTTAATTTTGTTATCTCTAGAAAGAGTGGTAACCTTTAATTGGGGTCATCTCATTATATATTGTTGTCCTTCATTGTTTATTACTTTGAAAAATGTCTTGTGTGCCCTTGAAAATTCCCATTCACTCAGTTATATTATATTCTATGCATGTCAAATTTGGACAACTAGATTCTGAGCTGTGAGGGTTGTTTCTAAAGTTACTGATGCTCATTTCTTGTTTTTTCTTTTTAACTGTCATAAATTTTTATATGTATAATTGATGATCTTTATGCAATGATTATTTGCAGGGAGGGAGCAAGATGTGATAATGTGATAGGCTTATCAGTTTCCATTTTGGAATATAGAATAAAATGAATCATTGATGGTGAATGGTCAGACGTGGGCACTGGGACAGGGAAGAACTTGTGGCCTGTAATGATCAAAAAAGACAGAGGAGAGGAATGGTAAGGATCAAGAATTGCTCTTATCTTGATAAACTCCACCATCAATGTCACCATCATCTGACATGACTAATCCGAGTTGTTTCTCAACAGTAGCAGACATTTGGTTGAGGGACAAATGTGAATCATCTGTGCCCACTACAGACAGTGGAAAGGGAAATGACTCCCAGCAAAACAAAGCCTTGCCTTGCAGCATATGGTAAGTTACTTACTATTTACTTTATGTTAATGTGCATCATATTCACATGTATGTCGGCCCTAGATAGTAACACATTTCAAATTTGAAAAAAAAATGACCCAGTGAAATTGGGCATACATTTAGCAAACAGTTGGAGTTTAATATGCAGAGAAGATAATCCTACTCAATCTCCACTAGCTGTTCTAAACTGTAGTGATGAAGAATTGGTGAAGTGGGCTAGTTATTTTGTCAGGGAAAACGTCAGTTTAGTATACAAAGTATCAATCGTTTTCACTCGACATATCTTTTTTTCAGAACATTCAACATATCTTAGTTTTTAATACGAACATTTTTCACTTTAGTATAATCCATCCAATTTTATTAATTTTTATTAAAAAGACAAAATTGTTCTTTGGAGCATTTTAAAATTTTAAAATTACCCCTAACCTAATCCCTCAATATAACCATAATCTATTCTCTAGCCGCCGACAAGCCTCGCCTCCGGCCGCGTCAACCTCCTCCTCCATCTCCATCGCGGACAAGCTTTTCTCTCTGTTGAATTGTCGGAGTTGGAGCACAGTCCAGATCGATGAGCTTCAGGTTCCAGATCTCGGCATCGAAGTTGGGAGCGGCGGTGATGGCGATGGAGGAGGAGGCGGACACGGACGACGACAGAGGAGGCGGATGACGACGGAGGAGGAGGTGGACGGCAACAGAGCCCAACCTAAGCCTCGCCGGAGCCCAATCTATTTCCTTAATAATATTTTAAATTATTATCATATTAATTTATGATTAAAAAAATTAAGTTATTTATTTTTATAATGATTAATTCATAAATAAATATTTCATTTTTCAGTTTCTTATTTATTTATTTATTTATTTTAATTTAATTTGTGAAAAGACTATTATGCTCTTTAATTTTAAATTGTGGTTACAATTGTCATTTCACGTTAAATCGATTTTTTCTTATTTTTTATGAAGGAGTATTTTTGTAAATTTTTGAAAAAATTATCATAATATACTAAAATTTTAACAAAGTTTACTAAACTTAAAAATTTGATAGTCATATTAAGTTTAAGAAGTCTTTCTTCTTTGTGGTCTGTACTCTTCGCCCGTGGCGATTTGGGTTGTTCGTCAAAAATTGACGATGTCTCACGGCGGCACGGCAAAACCTGTGAGGGCTTCTAGTACGGCGGCGGTTTCGGGTCTTGCGGTGGTAGCTGCGACGGCAGCTGGCGGAGAAGGAGGCAGATCTAAGGGGATGGC
>JAYMTP010004725.1:0-14467 GCA_036897365.1 Geranium brycei
TAAAATATTATTTTGTATTAAAATAAAACCGATGTTTAAAAAATGTTTTTCATTTTTAATATATGTTTTAAAAAACTTTTTTAAAAAAATAATGTTAAATTCAATTTTTATTATGTATTTTATAAAAAGAAAACAATTTTTGAAAATATTTTTTAATTTTTTTAATACTGGAGCATTTTTGTCATTTCTGAAGGAAGTTAAAAAATTATAAAAAAGAACCGAGTAGGGTAAAAGTAAGATTTTTGGTAAGTTTATGAGCTCTACAAACCGACTTTAAAGTTCAAAGGGATTTAAGCGAAAAAGTTGGGAAGGTAAAGAAAGTATGTGGAGTCCCCTGTATAATAATAGCATAGTACATAATTCAAAATACCCATCGCCTATAGGCTTTAGCCCATAATTATCTACATTACCAAACTCGTGAAATTCTTTTGTTGAAGGTCGTACCAAGCAAGTTTGTTGGATTCAACGTGAAACAAGACTTTATTCCAGCAAGCCGAGTAACACATTGGGACGACAGAGATATGTTCATCTTCTTCATCAGATATGCCGACCCTAGTCCTGGGATATGATACTGAAAACAACCTCGTCCAACGAGACACCTTCTTCTCCTTGGTCACCCAAACATGGAGCCTCTCTCTGTCGCCACCAACCCTAGTCCACAACGGGTTGCCTTGTTCCTACAAGCAGACCAAACACAGGTTCCCATCGAAAGCGGCGATATCAAATCGACTTGGGATGTTGAGTTTGAGTTCTTGCTTGCTCAATCTTGATGCAATCCCCATTATCATTCTTCTTCGTCTGTCTTTTCTCCGTGAAACTCATCCTTACATGCACAGCCCTAGGGTTGGGTTAACCTTAGGGATGTGCATGTGCCGGCCCAAGAGCCAGGCCCATTATAAAAAAAATGTCGTCCCATTGGTAGGATTAGAAACCTTGGAAAGTAAGAAACAAGTTATACGATGATTAAAATAAGTTGACGAGGTCAAGACTAAGATACGATGATCAAACGCGTAGAGGTGATGCCAGTGTTGATGTGATATTAATTCCATCAATTATGAAATATATGGAATGTTATGATATTTCCGATGAAATCACTCAAATTCAGAGGGGTATCAACACCAAACAATTATATTGAAAAATAAAAATTAATTCACATGGAAAACACACAAATCCAAACTCAAAATACCACTCAAATTCATTTACGTACTGATAAACCATCAAATTTATATCCGGGAAACCCATCCTACGGCTGGTTCCACAAATTCACACTGATAGAAATCCGTAGAAAGCCTTATTCGATGATGAAAGTCATATGTACAGCTTGGAGAGAGATCGTCAGTGGTTCTATAGTTAGATCCAGAGAACCTACCATTGGTGGCAAAATGATAGATATAAAAAAAAGATGGCTCGGGAACAAAAAAATAAGTTTGAAAAGGATGGATTGTGCGTTGTATTGTTAAATGGTAATGAAAGTAGCTTTGTGAATCGGGTCAACAATCTCTTCCTCCTCGTCGAAGCAGCTTTTCTAAGCGATCTAATTAAGAGGTAAATATCATAGTAATTAAGTGAAGCTTGTTACTGTTTTTTTCCTTCAGTTTTGTGCTGCAAAAACATTAGTTTTTGTGTCTGGTGAACAATACTTGTTTGTATCTAATACCCATGCTGTATTATAAAACATGAAGTAGTACTATAATTTAAGTGCGTTTCTTATCCTTCTTTATAATGAAACAGATACTTTCACCATTCTCAAGAGCTGTCCATAAAATATGGAGTACACTAATTCAATTCTGTCAATATCTTTTTATGTAAATTTGAAGTATGCATAAATTGTCACTTGAAGTATTTGTCGGAGTGGGGTTGAAATTCTAGAGTGGTCGAAGATAAATGCCCACATGTATAAATTGAAATAAAACAATATGCTTAAGGTTCTTGCACTTGTGATCATGGTCACTAACCAGAGCAGTTCAGCTGAAGCTTGTTTAGATCTCCCTAATCCATAAGGGTTGGGTTTAGGGTCATTTCTAAAGCTTGCATTATTACTCAGCAACCCCAATCTTTGCACCCAGAGACTGGTATTCTCTAAAACATACTGTTATCGTCAATCCCTTATACAGAGATCTCTGAAGATATACCGGACTCATTAAGAATTAAACTATAACATGCATAATCCGAGACTTGTCCTTTCTCGCTTCTAAGTTTATCAACAATCTCTGGTCTCACATTCCTGCAATGCCCTTCTAATAGAATGTTGTACGTTATGTCATCAGGAACTACACCCGAATGAAGCATTGCATCTAAAAGCTTATGCGCGTCTTTCATCTTCCCTACCTTACAGAGGCCATTCAAGATCACGTTATAAGTTACAACACCAACGCTTTGCATCTCCTTGAGAATCTTAAGTCCCGCCTTGACATCACCTCTCTTGCAAAACCCGTCTATGACCATGGTATACACAGCGTCATCTGGTTTGATGCCCGTTTTTAACATCTCCCTCAATGTTCTTTCTGCGTCGATAACTCTTCCATGTATACTAAGCCCTGAAATAAGGGCTGTGAAAGCTACATTATCGAACTCAATCCCGTATTTTACCATATCCTTCCTAATCTCGAAAGCGGACTCTAAGTCACCTTCCTTGCAATACCCATCTAGCAACGTGGTGTATGTAATCTTGTCGGGCGTCAAACTCCTTGCATTCATCTCATTAACAAGCTCCCTCGCTCCCTTCAAATCTCCCGCCTTGCAAAGGCCATTTACAAGCGTATTGTAAGCGACTAAATCAAGTTTCACACCTTTCTCCACCATTCGCTCGTAAATCTCCATCGCCGCTCTAATCTCCCCGTTCTTGCACCTCCCGTGAATCAACGTCGTGAAGGTAACACCATTCGGAACCAACCCTTTCTCGCACATTTCACCAAACAACCCGTCCGCATCCTCCAACCTACATTCCTTAGACAACCCATTGATCAGAACGCTATAAGTAACAACATCGGGAAAAACCCCGTTCTCCTCCATGACCTTCTTCAACCTAAACCCCTCCTCCACATTCCTAGATCTACAATGCAGACTAATCAGAGTGTTGAAACTAACAACGCTCGGTCGCAAACCCCTCTTCCCGATCTCATCAAACACCGATTTCGCATCCTCAACCCTATTCTCTCTACCAAACCTATGCATCAAAATGTTCAAAAAAATCAAATTGGGCTCAAACCCACAATCCAAAACCTCAGAGTAAAACCCCCAAACAACCTCTGGAGAGCTAGTTTTCAACAATTCATCAAGCAAAAACCGGCAAGCAGTGAACGGAATTCGAAAACCACGCTTCCTAACCAGCCTAAAAACCTCCACAGCATCGGAGAAAAACCCAGATTCGGCATAAACAATCATCAAATCACGAAGCACGAGATCGAGATCTGGGTTGTGCGTACCTCTCGTCTCGACGACGGAATCGAACACCGATTTCGCCGAGCCCTTGCCCTTTCTGGATACGACGGATCGGAGGAGAGCTCGGGCGTCGGTGGCCATGCGGCGGGAGAGGAGGAATCGCGCGGCGGCGACGTAGGATCCGACGGTGTGGCGGAAGGAGGGCTGAGAGGAGAGATAGTGGAAGAAGGAGAGGAGAGAGGCTGGGGAGAGAGAGCGTGGATCGAGGTTGATGAGCTCGACGACGTGACGAGCGGTGATGGAGGGGACGAGCCGCTTGAGGGAGGCGTGGGGTTGTTGTTGGGGACTGGTTAGGGTTTCGGAGATTGCGGAGAGGATCGGCTCGGAGGCTCGGGGGCTCCGCCGGTTCGGCGGCGGCGGAGGAGAGAACCGGGCGGAGGTGGAGAAGAGAGAGAGACGGCGAGGAGAGAGAAAGTGACGGCGAGGCTTTGGGAGCAGAGTGAGAGCGCCCATTTTTTTGTGTCTTAGGTTGTTGGTCACTGCTTACGGTAATGACGGAGCGTGCACCGCACGCGCCAGAATAGGCGCGTGGAGGTTCGGGGTGCCCGAAAATAACCGAACCGACCAGGCCCGAAAGGTGACCGAGTCAAACCGAGTTTTATGGTTCAGTTTCGATTTGTACAATGAGAAATGATAAAAGAATTGAACAGGGAAACCGATCGAGCGGCCATTTCTGTGTCTTGTGTCGGTCACCGCTAGTTTTCGAGTCCGATAAGGACGGAGCGTCCACGCACGCGCCGAAATAAGGGGCACGGAAATGGTAATAAATTACCCTTTTAGCTGGAATAATCTTGTTGTAGTATAATTAAGCACGTTTCTCACTTAAATATATTTACTTAAAAATTTCTGAAAACTTGAGGTTGCAAAGACGTTGCAAGCAGTGAGATCGATCTGGGCCGAGTGGTCGGAAGCTCAGATACGGAGAAAACTTGGGGTCAGTCAATTCAAGTGCAATGTGGATGGAATTACTGTCAATGCCAACTTTGACGATTCGAGATCGGAATGGTGGTCAGGAATAATGAGGGAGGGATGGTGTATGGTAGGGGCAAAACAGGAACTGAAATTACAAACCCGAAGTTGGTCAAAATTATGAGAGTGAAGGAGGCGTTGTAATGGACTCGGGAGAGAGGTTAGGTCGGGATAGTGCCCGAATCGGACTGCCTGAGTGTGGTGCATGAGATGAAAAGCTCGGAGTCTCTGTGCTCGCTGTTTGGATTACTAAGCCGGTGATTCTTAAGAGTTTTTAAGATTAGTGTATCAATAGTGGGCGAAGACATGCCCTTATGTAGAAGGAGTCCGATATTGCCACTTGACTCTCACCGGACGAGAGAGGTCCAAAAGAAGTTGGAAACAAAGACAAGATACCGCAGTCCGTAGCGTGACTCAAATTCAAGATCTTTAGACCCAAGTTCAAGTGCTGAACCCATTGATTAAACAAACGTTAATAAATAGCTTATGCTATTGCTAGAGCCATATTGTTTGAAACTGATTGTAAATACAATGGGAAGAATGTCCCGTCATCTTTTTTGGATGTAGCTGCGCTAGATGTTGTTTAATATAATCACAGATTTTTCTATAAGAAAAATACACTCACAATGCTTTAATTTTTCATTATTCATATTCAACTAATTTCCAATATAATCCTAATTTTATTACAAATCGACAGAGAGGATTGAAAATGAGAGAAGAAGAATCAACCCTTGACATGGTTACTTCAGACAACCTTATTGAACACATACAAGTGAAGAGGAGCAAGAAGCAACAAAGCCTCACTGCCACAAAAGCACAACAATGGCAAAATCAGTAAATAACACCAACAACATTTCCAATTTCTATGGCTTCCACAGAAGGGTGGTCTCTGCAATCATGGAGGTAACGACGTAAGGATCCATGTTCGATGCTGGCCTCCGGTCCTCGAAATACCCTTTCCCTTCCTTCTCCGTGTCTCTGCCCACTCTGATCGAGGCTCCTCGATTTGCAACTCCCTGCAAAAATCAAAACGTTAACAAAGTCGACGCTCATACTAAGACCAGAGAC
This sequence comes from Geranium brycei, assembly GCA_036897365.1. Lineage (NCBI taxonomy): Eukaryota > Viridiplantae > Streptophyta > Magnoliopsida > Geraniales > Geraniaceae > Geranium > Geranium brycei. Next base: position 5,479 of record JAYMTP010004725.1, read on the forward strand.
CTAAGAATATAATAAGCATAAGGTCGTTGGTTCTCTTGGAACATAATAATGGTGCAAGAAAGTCAACACTCAGACAAAGGTTGACCATAGTACTAATGTAAGTATCTCAACACCCAAACTAAGGATATGAGAGAAACACGAATTGATTTTCTAATTAAACAAGAATAACGTAGCCGATAACTATTTAACTTTTTGTAAAACGTAGGTATAAATATTTTCTAATGCAAAAACTAGCTGTGAGCATATCACTTTTTGCAGAATTTGTAATTGTAAGAAAATAACAGAAATGACCCTAAATTGTTTTAAAAAATTCAATAAACTTTCTCAAACCGCCGAGTTGGTCAGACTCCCCTTTTTCATCAGCCTGTGATATTCAGTCGAAAAAGAGGAAAACCAGCAAGCTCAAGTTAGAAAAAATTATAATTTATAAAAAAAAATAATTTTAAGATTATTTTCATCATTTTAGATAAAATTACACATTTTACAAAAAAAAATTAAAAATTTTCACATCTACATTTTGCAATTTTCCCTAGACAATATCACATAATAAAAGACCATAAACCAAGTAGCAAAGACTTCATGTAATAACATGAGATCCTCAGTTCCAATCATATTGTTGATAAACATCATAACATAAAAACTGACAACACATGTTTGTTCTCTAATCCTCAAAAGTATAGGTTGCAGATTTCTCATCCAGAAATATGAACACCAGTTGTCTATGTAAAGTCACAACACATTTCCTATACTCACAATTCTATCGTGTTTTATTGTTTTATGATAGAAAGATAAGGCAGCATAATTGAGGCATGGGAATAACAAGCAAACAGTGTTTTAAGAAAAACATGACAACTTCAGTTTTGTTGTTTTGTATATTCCTTATCCTTACCCATAAGAAGGTGTTGATGTCAGCAGTCTCATGCTTTCCAGTCAGACGCCTCTCGTTTCCTTCCCCATATGCAGCAATGTGCTCCTTGTGCCTCAGCCCGAGCTTCTCAATCGCCTTCTTGATGATTTCGTACCCTCCCTCTTCCCTCATCGACTTTGTGCTGAAAATTCACATTTCCCATATCCTCAAATCAGCAAAAGCAATAATATCTGTTTTGTGTCATAACTAACAAGAAATTTTCTTACCTGTAGTTTGTGTGCGCACCAGCGCCATTCCAATCACCCTGGACCCGAGAAACATAGATTAGATTGAAACCCGAGTGACCGTAATCGATAAAGTTTAGAAATGATGTAGAAATCAAACCTCGATAGGCTTGGGGTCAAAAGAGACCACGACTCCAGCAATCTCGGTGATCCTCTGGATACGCAAAGGTTTAAGGTATTTAGGAACATTGCTGTTGGTTAGGACAATCAATGATCACAAAAATGTTGATGATGTTATTACCTCCAGAATGTAACGAGCAACCCACAATTCATCTCCAGCTGAGATACCAACCGAAGGCCCGACTTGGAATTCCCACTGTGAATATGCAAAGAAGAAAAGTTAAAGAGTTTTTTCTTTGAAAAATTGCAAAAAGATGTCGGGTTTTACCTGTCCTGGCATAACTTCTCCGTTGATTCCACTGATGTTGATTCCGGCGTATAGGCAAGCCTTGTAGTGAGAGTCAACAATATCACGACCAAACGCCTTGTCCGCTCCAATCCCACAGTAGTATGGTCCCTGAGGTCCGGGGAAGCCGCCAACAGGCCACCCGAGTGGCCATTTGACTTCCTTCTTCAGCAAGGTGTACTCTTGCTCGATGCCATACCTATTTTCAAGTTCGGGTTTGAATGTTGACACAATGACAAACAAATTAGGATAAAAGATGAAATTTTGACACAATCCCGAGAAATCATATACCATGGTACTTCAGAGGAAACATCGGGATGGCTGAAAATTTTAGCGGCCGCAGCCCTCTTGTTCGTCGGGATTGGAACTCCTTGTGGAGTGTAAGCGTCACACATAACCTAAAACCCAAAACCAAAAAACACAAATTTACAACAATGTTAGCTTACAAAGTCTCACAAATGGATTCTATTGCAACATAAGCTTAGGTACTGAGGAAATTACAAGGATGTGGTTGCCTCTCCTGAATGGATCCTTGAAAATAGCTTGTGGACTGGTTCAATAAATCAACATTACACATAAGAATCAAAAATCACACAAAAACCCTAAAAAACATTGGAAGCCATAGAAATGATATGATCTCTTACTAGAGGATCACTTCACTGTCTGTTCCGGGAGCTTGGCCGGTGCTGGAGCCGTCATAGTTCCACTTCGGGAGCTTCGAGGGATCGCTGACGGGGCCGGAAAGAGTCTACACATCATCAACAAAGAAAATTGAAATTAAAAAAACAACAACATAAGCAAAACCAACAAAAAAATTGGTTCTTTCCAGAAGGGGAAATTTTGATTACCCTTGCTTTGCTCCTAAGGTCCATGCCAGATCCACCAATCCTGAAACATCATGAGGAACCAGAACATAAGCATTACAAATTTGCTAAAATAGAAACCTTAATCAATACACACCATATACTTCTGTCTTTTTCTCTTAAAATAGTAGGAAATTGAAATTTTGTGAAATGAACCCAAAAAAAAACAATTTTTTTCACAAGAGCAGAAACACCATAAAGTTTTCAACTTTAAATCAATTGGAGTAACGATTAAAGAGAAAACAAAACAAAAACAGTTCAAGCAAAACATACCCATTATTCAACTACTACCAAAACTTTCTGCACTTTCTCTAATTTTCTCAGCAACCAAACATGCCTGATGAGCAAAAAGGAACAACTTCACACAGAAATCTCACAGATACATCACTCACTCACCGAAACAGAGCAACCCCATCACTAAATTACCACCGAACCTCTCGAAAACAGAGGTTCAAACTTCAAAGCCAGAGGAAAAAAGAACTTTCTATTCCTTCCTCTAATTTTCTCGGCAACCAAACAGGCAAAAAGGAGCGATTTTTCACAGAAATCTCACGAACACATCACTCATTCACCGAAACAGAGCAAACCCAAAACCAAACAAACATTGTAACACAGAAACCTCACAAAAATCTACAAGAAACATCAACAAAAACAGAGAAAACAGAGGAAACGGGACGAGAAAGAGAAGGAAACAGACCATATGTACTCGGCGATCACTTTATCGGTGGAGTCGGAGAGGTCAAGGTTGATGAGATCTGAAAGCAACGCCATTTCTTACAGAAACACAAATGAATTCCTCTGGTTTCGCCTTGAGTCGCCAACAGGGTTGCTTTTATAATGGAACAAGATGAGCCCATTGTGAAATTACAAATTAGACTCACTCTAATCTCTATAGAGTTATTATAGTGTGGCCTAAATTAATTAATAATTCATTTTAATACTTACCGCCTATTAAAATAAAATCGAATTGCATAAGTTAAGATTTATTTTCTTCCGATTTTAACCCCCAAAAGTTTTTTTTTTGCTTTATGCACTTAGCTCCATGTTTGAGACACCATCAAATTAAGATGTGAATTATTTTCTCCTCAAAAAATAGCAAATTACTTTTATAGAGATTTTATCATGTATATCATTTCAGGTTCCACAGTAAAATAATAGTTTCGGGTTGGATTGTGTTATATATATTATTTCGGGCTCCACGAAGTAAACTTTATTAATTAGACTTATTAAATTTGATATTTTATTTTTAATTTTGTTTGTGTTGGTTTGAATATTAAAAGAGATCGACTTGCACATGTGTCAGTAGGTCTCGCCTCCATGTAACTCCATTTATCTACAAGTCGAGTTGAATTATGACCCATACGAGAAAGGAGAAAGCTTAAGTGTATAAGACATGTCTTATTATGATCAATGCGAGAATAAGTGTATAAATAAACAACTTATAAAGGATTTGAAATAAAATGGTGTATATAAAGGATTTAAAGCAACTCAACTAACAAGATCGACTATTTAATTGTAAAATTTGACATGATATATATAACTCGATTTTACATATTTAACTAAAAGATTATTATTTCAATAAAAAAATGTTTGGAGGTTTATCTATTATTTTAATTGTTAATAAGGTGTTAGCAAAATCACAATTAAAATAATATACAACATATAAGTAAGGGTAGTGAATAACAACAAAACTCATCTATCAAGAATGTGTAAATAAGAAGATTCAGTTAAATATTAAATTTTAATTTGTTATTATAAAAGTTTAATTGAGTTTCACTTTATGTTTTGCTTTTTCTTAAATTTACATCATTGTTAATGACCTCTCTATTAATAGTTGAAATCCTTGGATGTTTCCTTTGAAAAATTTGTTCTTATATAATTTTTGTGTATTACATGAAAGGGTTTACATAATTTAAATTATTTATTTATAAGATATACTGAAATCAATGCCCAATTTGGCGGAAATAAAAAATTATTAATTTATTGATGAATTGCAAAATAGTTTATTTTTTAAAATAAGGGCTATTAATGGTACATGTTCCTTCATTTTCTGTTTGGTTTGATAATTTCTGAAATTAAATGTTTATTTGAGAGGGGTTTCTGATATTTCTGTGGTATTTATAAAATTTTCAGAAAATAAAGTGGCTCACTCACTTGTAAGCCCTATATTATCAAATTATGAATGCGTGTTTAATAAGAAAATGTCCTGTCTTTTTTTATAAACATTTGTTTGGCTGATCTTTCTTAATATATGACATTTGTTTTTTTAAAAAAATAGTACAGTTTATTTTGCAATTGATGAAGTGGTCCATTCCTGAGAGTGGGAAAGCCGAAAGTGGGTGCTAAATAATACCTCGTGAAAAGAATCTACCCATGAAAATTCACAACTTTATGACCAGGTAATTGGCCAACCGGTTATTTATTCCAAAATTTATTATAAAATTTTCTTTTTAAAAATTAAGTAATTCAACCTTACAAATATATATCTAAATCAATCGATTTCTGATTCAGTTTAATTTTTTCAATCGATTCTCAATTTATAAAATAAAACTAAACTAAAAGATTTCATTTCAGTTTTATTCTCAAATTAATTTATTTTAATTTAATCGTTTTTCTGATTCGAGTCAGTTCAGTTCGATTTGTTCGTTTCGATTTTTTAACTCCCTTACTTAAATTTGTGCAAGACTTACCAAAGTGGTGTCGGTTGGTGTTGTCATCTGAGAAACCATAGTCCAAGAATTTATATTATTTTTAATTGCTTGTTCATGATTTGAGGGTTGGTGTCGGTATTATTTAATAGAACTCAATATAAGGCGTGACATGTGAACTCAAATAATATTATTTATATTTATATTTTTTGGTAATGGTACATAAATTATGTAATGACAAATAACAAGTTGGGAGTCTGTAACTGTGTTCCCTGGTACTGACCTGCCACCTGTTGAGCCGGTGAAATTGAATGATGCACGGTGAAGGACTTGACACTGGTCCGCCGATCTCGGCGCCTATCCACGGGCACGTGCCAGTGCGTTAAAGTCCATGCCACCACGAATTCTTGGAACTGCCTCAGTGTGTGGACCCAAAAGTCTCCAAAGGTGATCCGGCAACAGAGCATCAAATGCTATTCCCTATATTTAAAATAATATAAAAAGTGATTTTCATTGAAATTGAGGTAGAGAGCTAATTTTTCTTGTTTAACTCCAAACATGCTCTCTACAATTAAGCTACATATATTAATTTAATAATATTAATTACTTTTTAATAATAAAAAGTTGGTAGAAGAGAGAGAAATAAGATAAAGTATAATAAAAAATCAAAAAGCAATATGAGAGAGAATGTGGGGAGCTCCTCACATTTTCACTATCTCTCCTTACAAATAAATTGTGGGGAGTCATATAGGGAGTCCCATTGGAGTGCAAATTCTACATTTTCACTCCCTACTGTAGGGAGTTACATTGGAGATGCTCTTACATCTTAATGTTGACACTAAGTTGAAAACTGCCCACGCGCCATTCTGTGCATGAATATAGCATAAATTGGTCTACTTAAAATTATTTCTTTTGAATAGTTACGTTTTCCCTATTTTACTTGATAATTTACTCCATCCCTCCCTACGTAGAGGTTCGAACACATAGACTATCGTCAGTTAAAAACCATTTGGATGCCCTCTTTAGAAACTTCTATTTTAGGTCTGATGTGCAAGAGTTTCTCGGAGATCCCCCAGCCCGTAGAGGTGGAGATCGTGGCGGCTCGGGAAGCACTTATATAGGCTGAAAGCAAATAATGGAGAGTTATCTTCGTAGAAACAGACTGCTAAAGGTTAGCAAATTATTTCAGTTCTAATTCTTGCGCTTTTCATAGATTAGAAAGTGTTATTTATGATTGATTGTCCCTCGTGAACCTCTGGTCTCAACCTGTTAAGGTTCTGTTCTCTAAGTGTCTTTGTAATCAACCAACGGACAAACTAGTAAGTTTGTGTTGTCGGAAGCGGGTTTTGAATCAGGTGAAGGTTATGTCCCACCGATGCTCGCTAGCGTTTTAAGCGTTGATGTTTTGCGCTGTTAATAAAGCCGTTTTTCTCAACAAAAAAAAGTTTAAATTTCAAGAGTTTTGTTTGTTTTAGACATTTAATTTGATAAGAGTTGATTTTTTTTTTAAAAAACACACAACACAGAGTAATTTTTCTTAGTGGGCATCCGCTCGTAAATACGAAGTCAAAAACCCGAGAATCACAAAAAAAACATTAGATTCAAATAGAGTAGATCGTGCCCGACAGTGAATCACTTTGTTTTTAGGCTTGCATGAAAGTTGATACACACTGTTAGAGTATTACATTTGAAAAATGTATCCGTCCACCGGCTTAAATGACAGAATGAACCTCCACCTATCAGCTTGAGCTTTTAAGTAGGTTGGGGTTCTGACATGGTATCAGAGCCTGGTTGGATTTGGACTTGACCTTCGTGTCATTTGTTTTGGGTTTAAGGCACATGGATCAGAGGTCGTCCTTGCACCCCCGCTCGATGTTTACACATGCATTTCAACCCGACTTGCACGTGAGAAAAGATGTTATAGTACCACATTTGAAATAACATACATCTGAACTGATACATCTGAAAGATGTATTAGTTCACCAACTTAAATTACATAGTGGACCATCACCTATCAGCTTAAACTTTTAGGTGAGTTGGGTTTCTGACATATACAAACAAGTGTGTACTCTTAGAAGGAGTGAAATGGGCTCGAGAGAGCTGTTATTACCAAGTTATATTTGAACTTGATTGCCTCTCTTTGGTTGATGTTCTTAGGCATAGATTGTCCATACGTTCTTCAGTAGGAGTGATTCTCCTGTTTAGTTTTGTAGAATTTAGTATGTAATTTTTTGTTATTGTTTGTAATTAGATTAGAAAATTGTGCAGCCTATATTATGGCAACCGTAGCCTGGTCGGGCAATGTTCTCCGGCGAACTTACTGGTTGAACTTCGTGTTGTACTTACTTCAGATATGTCATAATAAAGACTAACCTTTTAAAAAAAAACAAATGTGTAGCACAATGGCAGCGCGTCTTCCTTTCGTTGCATCAAACCCATGTTCAGTTTTAACTGGTTAACCAACGATTCTCGTCTCTTAAACTAAAAGCCAAACCAGTATTGTATTTGTTCTCATTGAATCAAACCAAAATAAATTGTTGGTCAGCGATCGATAACCTTATGTGTCGATTCAGTTTGGTCCAATCTGGTTCTGGTAAAGCTGTGAACACCTATATATACACAGTTAATTCTTGAAGCAACACTACTGACAATTCTAAATGATACAACCATACAAAGATAACAATCGTGAATTATATTATACACATTGAACCGATTTGTTTAATATTCATTCTAAATTATTAGTTATTTAGTATTCATGTTTATTAGATAGACTAGTTTTAAATCAAAATTCAATTCACATTCTTTTACAACACCCTACATAACTTTTTTTCACAATGTAATATAAAACTAATTTTCTCTCTTGTTTAGTACTCTAACTATTTTTATTGACAACTTACCCCTAAAATGTCTAAACTACTCTTAGGTTTTGATTTCAATGAAGTCCAGTTTACTGCGGACCGATAGTGAACATGAATTGAATTTGAACTTGGTTCAAATTCATAATGGAATTGAATTTGAGGCCAGCGACGCCACGTGCTTCGGCGAGTACCTCGTCGACGGCTTTGAAATCTTTTCGGTGGCTGAGGTAATTGTTGAAGTAGGAGGTGGACTCGTCAGATAGGTTGAAATTAGGGTTTGAGAGGAGTCATTGGTGAAACCATAGGACGGACCTTCCGGCGGAGGGAGAGAGGTTAAGGGCGAAGAGGATTAGGATTGTAGTGGGGGCGAGGTGGCAGAAGCGGAGACGGAGGCACTGGGCGATGGGGAGGGGCTCGGAGGATGGGTCCTTGAGGATCTCCGACGAGAGGAACTGAGCTAGGTCATCGGAGCTTGTGGTGGTGGCAGAAAAGGAGAGAAAATTTGGGAAGGTGGTTGTGGGGGCAAAATGGGAAGAGAGAGGGTTGTGGTGGTGGTGGTGGAGGAGGAGACAGCGGCGGAGAAGTTACAGAGGAGCCAGTTTAGTGGAGCTCAGAGGGTTAAACCAAAATTCCGTTATGAATTTGAACCAAGTTGAAAATTAATTTCGGTTCACTATCAGTCAATAGTAAACCGGGCAGAATTGAAATCAAAACTATGAGTAGTTTAGGTATTTTAAGCATTTTAAGAGTAAATTGTCAGTAAAAAGGAATGTGATATTAAAAAAATTGATTAGAATATAAAAGTATCATTTCGCATTGTAGTAACCTTTAAATATTTACGGTGTATAAAATTAAATTTTCAACAAAATAGCACTTCAATCCAATTGATTCTCTTCGGGATGTGTGACCACGCGCTGGCTCCTTGGGACATAATCATAGGGATTTACAAAACTTTGCTTTCTAGATTTTCACGCTCTTAATGGGCACGTGGTGTTGGGCCCGTAGACAGTCGTCCACAGGCACCCGATAACGCGCAAGTGCACGCGGTCGTTACAAGTAATA
>JAYMTP010004726.1:0-14467 GCA_036897365.1 Geranium brycei
TTTCATTTGAACCAAACCTGTAACTCCATAAGCTCGTTTGAGCTCAAATTAAACAACTTTTTCATGAGTCAAAATGTAACAAATTGATACTCGATTTGATTCATTTGCACCCATGTACTTAATTTTTTATATAATATACTACCAATTAGAGTATTGGATACAAATATAAACCGGTCACAAACACAAGATTATATAGACCTCTCTCTAGCTTTTGTGTATTTGGACTGAAATTATCCTCATAAATATGACTATCCTCATAAATATGACTTATATGGCATGTTTCAATTGAGTCAGAGACAATTATCATACTGTGTTATCAAATCTAACTATCTTTTCCATTAACAAAATATAGTCAGTGTATTGGAACTAATTACTTTATGTTTATCTTATGAAGTGTGTGCTTATAACTGATTTATAAGCATTTTGATGTTTTATTTTATATTTTAAAGACGCTTTAGAATTTAACACTTGTATTTAAGGGTGGGCACAGGAACCGAACCGGCTAAAACCGACCTGAACTGAACCTCTCGGTTTTTAATACATCAGAACCAAATCCGGAGTCATTACATAAGAGACGGTTCGGTTTTGGATCCAATTCGAGCCGAATTGATCCCAATTCACAGATATGATTTCTACCGTAAATTCATGCTCGATTTATAAACCGATTCATACAAAATTGAGCTTGAAAAACTGCAACTGGACAAGAGAGATGATTCAATTCGTTTCTTATTTCTCATTTATGATTTAGGAGTGAGATCGAGACATGTAGGTATAAGAGGTGCCGATAGCTCGCCCAGAGAGCAGTACGTAAGCATGATGAACCGGGCTTGAACTGAATTCAAACTGCTCTCTAATTTCAAAACCGAATTCAACCCATTACCCACAGTTCTCAATTTTTCGGTTCCCATTTGGCTCAAATCTCAGGTCGGAACCGATTTTGGGTCTAAAGTACCCACCCTCTGCTTATAATGCATGTAAAATTTTGTGGGTCTATTATGAAAAATCCAGTTTGTATGAGATATAATATTTGTGATTTGTAGGTGATACCAAGAGAAGCAAGGAAGTTCGAGCTGGGAGAAACAAAATACTACGTGGTTCTAGTGTTGAGTGCCTTCCTCTGGCAGTGTTTCTTCCTCGGGGCGATCGGAGTCATCTTCTGCGCCTCCTCTCTGCTCTCCGGCATCATCATCGCCGTGTTGCTGCCGGTGACGGAGAGTCTGGCCGTCGTCTTCTACAAGGAGAAGTTCCAGGCTCAAAAGGGTATTTCACTGGCACTCTCTCTTTGGGGCTTCGTTTCTTATTTCTACGGCGAGATCAAGCAGAGCAACAAGATTAAGAAGCTCGAGCAAGAAGCGGAGTCCACCGCTCAAAACGACCTGAACCCATGAGAACATCATCGGACTGTGTTATGTTATGGTATTGAAACATGTCTTTTTTACGTCAGTCATTCATGAACGTGAAATACTTATTCTCTGAAATGCAAATCTTAATGTAACTATTTAAGATAGTCAAAAGTGAACTCGAAAAAGCCTTTCAGTTATGTTTGTATCATGAGAAAACAACATACCAGCTGGTAATTACTTTATGAATCAGACTTTAAAATGTTATTATCAACCCAACAATTTTCTATCAAGAAATTAATTTAAAACATTTAGGATAAATTACAAAAAATTACCAAGAACTTTTTTAGTTTTACAAAAGTTGACGCGGACTTCTAGTCTTGCGAAAAATGTGGGTGAACTTGCCATTTTACTTTTGTAAAATATGTGCATTTATTAAAAATGAGAAAATTACAGTTAAATTATTTATTTATTTTGAAAACTGAGCCAATAAAAAGTTAACAAATTTAAGTTGAAAAAACATTATTAATATTTTAATGGGATAATTCCACGTACATCACCCTAGATTTCTCAATGTCTCACTTACATCTCCCGAATTATAAATGTTAACTGTGAGGTCTCTAAGTTTCACAAAAGTTTCACTTAACCTTACTTCGTTAATTTTTTTGAAAATTTTGTTAATCTTTTTTTTGAAATGAAGAAAATGCCCTTGTATTTAAAAATAGTTTTAAATTTTTTTTAAAACATAACTTTTTTATAAAATAAATAATAATAAACTGATTTTAGTATAAAAATATTTTTAAATCTTAAAAATAAATTTGATAAATAAAAAACGATGTTTAAAACCAGTTTTTCAATTTTAATATTTTTTTTCAATATATATATATAATATTATTAAAATCAATTTTTATTATTTTTTTCATAAAAAATATTTTTTAAAAACAAGTTACAAAAATATTTTAAATATAGTGGCATTTTCATCATTTTCAAAAAAACTGAACAAAATTTTCAGAAAAATTAACTTTTGTAAACCTAAAGGGCAGCGTCACATTTAACATTTATAATTCGGGAGTGTAAGTGAAACTTTGAGAAACCTAAGGTGATTTATGTGGAATTTTCTCTTTTTTAATTAAAAAATTTAATTTCAAGATCATTTTAATTATTTTAAACAAATATATACAATGTGCAAGAAAATGAAACTTCATGGCAACTTTTTTGAAAATTAGAAAAGTTCACGGCAACATTTTACAATTTGCACAAATTTTATGACAATCTGCTATGGAACTAGAAGCACCAGTGCTCAAGATAAGTGCATAAAGTAGATCAAATCATGAGTGGGTCAGTTTGCTTTGAAACAAAGAAGACATCAAAGATCAAACCTTGTTAACCAGAAAAATTACCCAAGTTATCACACTTCCGAACAGAATTTGTATACATTTCTTGCATAAATCATAGAATTCTTATAAAGACGATAATGCATGCGCAACATTTCGAGAGATCCGATCATGTATCGGCTCCTGCATAAAGGAAAAACAGATTATAAGGTTTCATTCTGTTTATCAATCATAATAAGGGTTCTGTCACGTAGAGCTTACCTCTGTCGGTGGCATCTCAAACTTTGATTTTGTTATTGTCTCGTACAGAAAGATGTATCTGTCATGAAGATACGAGAAACAACATATATTGAATACATCTATAAGACAGTGTACGAAGGGATATAGAAATGAATACACAACATGACTAACTAACATTGATCAAACCAAATTGTAAATGGAAAATTTCACTATCTTGTTGGATTTGAGATTCCACATGACATTGTTAGCACAATTAATGTACCCGACACTATCGTTTGAACAGACATAACTACATGGTCTACTTTTTGAGAGAATTTTTCAAATGGTTCAATACACTAAAGAAAATAAAGTATAAATGACTGAAGTCAGGTTAACGTCTAAGAATTGAATATATGAGACAGTTTTTTCAAGCTAGAATCATTGTCACTGACCTTTAAATCATCAAGATCAAAAGGAGAGGATTTTTATTATCTTTGGTTATAAGCATTTGGAACAATGTATGCAATCTCTTTGTGATTTTGTGTGGTAGTAATTCATGAAAACTCCAGACAGACAAAACCACATGCCAGTAATTAGTTGTCCTATCATTAAATAGGGAATCTGAAGGCAGAAATATAGGACGCATACCGCCAAGCCAGTTCGCAAACCAGTTCTTCAGGAGCTTCGGGAAGGACCTAAATATTAATATAATAAAAGTACAGGATTTAATGTATGTAGTCTAATGGAAAAACGGGGAATGCATATAATAAGGCATGATGATGTGAATAACCTCGTCTTCATATGGATTGCAGTGATCTTTGAACCATAGCCTCAAGAACTCCTAAAAGGATAAGGAAATCACTTGTAATCTTTCAAATATGTGGAGTTCAGGGCAACACAACACAAGGCAAGAAAGAAATATAATATAACAAACATGTAAGTCATTTGTTTTTTCATCTTCTTTTATCATCATAGGCATGCACAATTCATTAACAAAATCATTGCAGATGACTTATGTACCTTATCAACGTTCTCGGGTTCAAGACCGTTATTAAAGCGCTCTTCAAAAGAATGAGCAATCCAATATCGGCTGGAGTCAGGTGTATGCACCTGAAATGAAAAAAGAGAGCAGAAGTCATGATAGTAACTTTTGGCTGTCTTATGCAGACTAGGGAGGCAAAATCATGCAATCCAGCTTGCATAATGAGAATTGCAGTGAAAATAAGATCTAACCTCGTCTACCAGGAGAATTGAACCATCAGGAGCCTTCCCAAATTCATATTTTGTATCCACCAATATCAAACCATGCTCCAAAGCCACACGCTGCGTTTTTTATCAAATAATAAATTTGGATTTAATTGACGAGTACATTAATTCTTATCTAGCCGAGGATACAGCAAGAATAATGTATGACCATTTATTTACGTGGTTATTTCAGGAATCGGTGATATTGTCATTGTGGAATAGTTTTAGCAAAATAAATAACCATGCAAATTATGACTCTCCACTATTGTAAACAAGGGAAAACAATACATGGGGACTGCTTTCCAGAATGCGCTATACAAATCTCTGTTAACTCGTGAGACATAAAATAATTTCCAACGATGGCGATAAAAAGAAAAAAGTGTCTTCTCGACTTCACACAATTCATATTATTTTGAGTGGACAGACCCTTGTGCCTGAGAATAGTTTTGAGCACATAAGCAATTACTGAGCTACAAAAGTATGTGTGGATGGAAATTAGATGTCATTGTGATGCCTAAAATCATCCATATTTGCACTTCAACTAACTTGCAAGCACAAAAGAGATAACAGTAAACCTCACTTACCCGTCCATACTCAAATAAGCTTAATGCTTTCTTACTAACTTCATCATAATCAGCTTGAGACATCAGCCCACGGTTAATAATCTGCATGGCAAATGCAACACATAAGCTGAGATAACCAGTATAACTTCATCAATAATGAGTTGTGAACACTAGTAAACAATTATTGAAGTTGATTTGAGAACTAGTCTGCCGTATAACACAAAGCACATTTATGTATATGTAATGTCTTTATGCGCACATTAGTCAGAACAAAACAAAATCATATAAATTGGTCCCATCACACACAAATCAGTGAGTAGGTTTGCATTAAGGGGAAAAGTAATTAAATCTAACTACAAAAATACCAGCAAAGAACTTCCGGATCAATTAGTGAAATGTTACTGGTTTGAAGCTACTAAAGCAACCACCATCAGGCATCAGCCTAAAGGCAGGATGTCCATCTCTAATACTTCATCATTAGAAAGATACTACTAGTGCATACTGAAAAGTGAAAAGAGATATATATCTTCAAACCTCGTCTGGAGTTACAGGAACATCATGATCCGCAGCCTTAGTTGTTGGAGTGAGTATAATTTCAGGTAACTTTTGGTTTTTTACCAAACCTATTGAATATTAATAAACCATTAGAAACAAATGCTTAGAAAAAACAAGATGGTAAACTGGAATGTGAAAAACACCTTCTTGAAGGACATTGCCACAGTAATTTCGAACACCATTCTTGTAGACAGTCCACAGTGATGTATCCGTACTACCAGTTACAAAACCTCTGACTACAAATTAGTAATACGGCATCAGCTAACTATAAATAGAGTGCTGACAATCTGATAACTGATATGGAACAAATACATCTAAAATACATTGAGTACAAACCATATAATGTTCATTGCAACAAGTAGATTGATATAGCTATGCCACCCAAATAAAGCATATGCTTATGTTTTCAGTGATGACAAACATATGACTCAACTGCAGCATTTGTTTGGATAAGATTGAAATTCTAAACAAGATTAAAGGAGTTGATAGGGGTATGAATGAGTCATGCTATACACAGAATTGTGTTCACTTTAAGGATCGACTAAAATCAATTTTCTTCTGATCAATATTGTCTATTAAGAACATATATCATCAGGCTAGAAAACCAAGCCAAGCATTTTTCTAATTACCACACTACAAAATGTGGAGGAAACATGTCCAACCAAACCAACCACCATTTACTAAAATTGTTATGTTTTTGCTTCAATAATGGAATTGATTGCAGGTTCCTAAATAGGCAGCAAACTGAAGGAAGTGGTATGTTCACATCTTAATAACTCACCAACAAATTCAACAGGAAAAACTGAACATTTCTTGGCAATGGTGACATTCTTATCAGGAACTGATACAACTGCATTCTCTGTAATGTGACGAGTTTTATCAAACCACCACAAACTCGTCTCATTAAGAACCTGAAGATTGAAACAACCACAAATTCGGTCAATACATTATTTCTCCCCTGCAATTCAGCATCTAGCCGCAGGACAGTAAGAAAACTTCTAAGCAGTTTTCTGGAACCACATTTTTCCAACAAGCAATACAAATGAAAACGAAGAAAACACACCTGTCCTTTGAATGGAATGCTAGCCAAAACTCTATCAAATGCACTTTGACGATCAGTAGTTACCAGGACAAGATAATCCCCGCCGTCATAAACATCCCTAACCTGTTTTAAATCAATTTTCGTTGGACCATTTCTCCATCCCAATACTCGGGTAACCACAAATATACAATTGTGAAGTTAAAAAGGTCTTACCTTGCCTCTAGTTTTGGATATCAGACCAGGGACAGTGAGGTGAAGATTTGTCTCGGAGAGACAGTTAGAGAGAGTGCTCTGTATGGCATCAGAGACCTCTTCCTTGCGGCTGCTACTGAGGAGAGACGGCTGCTTCTGGCTCTGGCAGGACATCACTGGGAGGGCCGGGAATTTCTTGGATTTGGAAATCGGTCTAAAGGAAGTTGTAGGATACGATGAGAGACGGGTTTGTGAAATATTAGGATTGAGGATTTGGGGAGGGTTTAAGGCTCGCATACACTGTGCCATCTCACTCTCTTTCTCGTTGTCGCCTGTGAGGCCAATGAAATTGTCATACAAAAAGGGTCTGTTTTGTAAATACATAGCCAGAAGGCCTTCAAATGTGACTGTCAAATCGGTAAATCCAAGGTCATGAAACTCAGAAATGGGGAGAACTCACGAGTTTAGCCCGAATTCTCCCCAATTTTTCGAAAGACCCGCTCGCCGAATCCTCCCCATTTCCCAGTTTCATTCATAAATAATATCCATAAAAGACAAAATCAACTACTTTCAATCTCAAACTTGTTAGCCATCACTATTTTCTTTTACCATAATTCTGATCGCTTCATCCACAAACTTGTTGAGAGGAAAATTACTAACTACTAAACAAATATGAAATACTATCATTGAAACAAGTAAACAATTGAGAAGTGAGAACATGCCACAATCAAATTAATATGCCATCATCAGCAATCACTTGATTTAAGTTGAAACAATGAAAATTTTGAAATATTATCAACTATTTTCAGAACACGCCATTGTTGGCGAGCTCAACAATTAGCAAGAAACAGAAAGAGAGCTCGGCATGAATGGCTTGGAAATTCAGCAACGTATTAACAGAGAGAGAGAGAGAGAGAGAGAGAGAGAGAGAACAGTAGCACTGACCGTTTGGAGAGAAATCGGGACGGCGGCGAGACGATTGGCCGGAGTTAGGGTTTGAGGTGTTGCTCGCGCCAAAATGAAGCAACCTTCACTCGATACTTGAAGATTCGTAAGTCTCAGGCCCATTATGATAGGCCCATTGCTATTGGACCGATCACCAAAGTAAATAAATACTAAAATAAATTGATCCACCGGTACAGAGCATGTGTCAAATCACAATCCGTACTGTGTCTGTGGGCTCCACATGTACATGATATGTCCCTCTTCTTATAAAATTGATAAGTTACACCTTTTTCTTCTGGACATAATTTGGTGATCGGTCCATTATAATTATAATTATAACTGCTATTAGTTTTTTTTTAATTTAATTTTAACTAGGAATATCTTCTTTTTCTTTCAACGTAAAACGAATTTATTTATTAAATAAGAATATCTTAAAGTACATATATATAAATAAATTTGTTTATTTATAAAAATGCATTACCAATTTAAAATATAAAAAAAGTAGCGGTAGCGTGAGCCATCACCAATCACATCACAGTATCACGTGTCTCTCGGAAGTTCCTGTCGGTTCTCTTTTAACCGATGATAATAATTATTATTATAAATAAACTAAAATCCACGTCAACACGATCAAAGATCCACACAGCGCGAACAAACGAACGGTCCAGATCCTGAGGCTACAGGATTCCAGTTTTCCCACTCGACGCAGACAATAGAATCTCGGAGACCTTATAAAGCCGACACGTCTCTGTTGACGGTGACAAAATGACCAAAACCACCCGTAGACCTTCCCAATCCCATATCTTCTCTTTCGTCCCCAAATCAGCTAACCGGAGATTTCTAGGGTTTCTAATTTCCTCCACTTCGATTCTCATCGTCGCTCGCTCCGATCTCCGGCGAGCCTCAGAGACGGTCGATTCGTGCAATTGACTCGCTTTCTGGAGCAATGGTTTCAGATTTTATTGCGTCTGGGAGCTGTTGAAGCTTAGATAGGTTTGGTTATTTTCACTCTCCTTCTGCGTTTTCGTATCGTGCTTGATGATTGACTGTTCATGGAATTGTTGCATGATTTGTGCTGTATTGGATCTTTGTTTCGTTTTTGAGATGTTGCATGAAGATTGAAATCATAGGATTTAAGTTTTTTCGTTTCGTTCAACTTAGGGCAACGAATCGATTAAAATGTGTAACTTTGTTACATAGGTTAGGTTGTGTAGGGTTGATCTGGAAATGATTGAGCATTTTCTTTGATGTTTTTGTTTTGAGTGGAGGGACTGAGACTGATATTGTGTTTGATTGGGTTTTGTCTTAATTCAGGCTGGTGCATTGCTTTGTAATGGTGAGATGATGGTTTTGATGCAGAATTTTTTACGTCTCTGTTGACTCAATGTAGATTGGGTTTGGTTGTGGTGAAGCTCTACATTCATTTTCCTGTATGGTGACACTGATGAGGAAGAAGAGGAAAGGAAGTGAAACTGATGAATGTGCCGAACTACCTGAACGGCTAACATCTACACATGATTCGGTATCAGCGAATTTCAGGTCTCATTATTCATTGGAGGATTATGATCGGTTGAAGAAGAAGTGCAAGGAAGATGTGGGTGCCGAACCTGAACCCGTTAATTCCTGTAAAAGTAGGCTTGCTGGGGTGGCCACTGCTCCGCCATGTGGAACATCGTCTCTGGTTTCATCTGGAAGAGGTTTCAAGAGGAAGATAGGATGTATAGAAGTTGCTACTCAGTTGGGTAGAAAGAACAAGATCGAGGATGACTATGTTAAGGGGGCGACTATTGGGCAGGGTAAATTCGGGTCAGTTTGGTTGTGTAGGTCTAGGACCAATGGAGTGGAATATGCATGTAAGACTTTGCGCAAAGGAGAGGAGACTGTTCATCGGGAGGTGGAGATTATGCAGCACCTATCGGGCCATTCAGGTGTTGTGACATTGCAGGCAGTGTATGAGGATTCAGATTGTTTTCACCTTGTCATGGAGTTGTGTTATGGGGGGCGATTGATTGACCAGATGGTGGAGGAGGGCCAATATTCTGAGCATCGTGCAGCTAATATATTGAAGGAGGTGATGATGGTTATTAGGTACTGCCATGATATGGGGGTTGTGCACAGAGACATAAAGCCTGAGAATATTCTTTTAACATCCTTGGGAGCACTGAAGCTTGCTGATTTTGGCCTGGCCATGAGAATTACAAATGGTAAGGATTCTTGGCATGCTTGGAAACATGCTACTCTATCTAGTTTGATTATTGTTTATCGTCAAAATAAAATGTTCTAAATCACATTCCCAGTAAATGGAAATGCAAGTTCAAGCATGGAGGGAAGGCGTTTTATACTTCACATGGTTGTCTTTCGTGAGAAATCCATAAGCAAAAATCAACATGGCCTGGAAGAATACACGGAGTATACTTTCCCTGGAACTGCCAATAAGAACAAGAATAAGCTTCCTTAATAGCGAAGTAGTAAAAAAAGTTGGCTTTCTAGTGTTGAAGATCTACTTGATATGAGTACATAGAAAGAGACGGTCAATCCAATAGTTAATCATGGGGAGCATTAAAATAAGTTCTCTACATTTTAAAATGTTAATAAATTTACGGCTCTTAATTTTATTAGCTGCTTTTGTGGGTAGTCATTGAATTAATTACTTCTCACCTTCAGAGTTTAAATTAAACGAAAAAGGAAAGGCTAAAGGGAGGACTAAATGTAGCCACGTCTGTTGTTAAGTTTTCTTAGTATCACCTATAAATCTTTTGAAATCACGAGTACTCTTATTCTGTATTAAGATTTCTTAGTATCACTAGTACGCTTGTGTGATTACTGGTTTTCGGTTCTTTTCTAACCGCTGATCACCTGTCCACTATTGTTTTATTTCATATCTCTTACACTCTTTCATTTTATAGGATAAAGTTCTGTTTCTGCTCGAGGGTTATTCTTAGATGAGGGCAGGAATAAAAACATCAAACATATTTCTCCAACATTTATGTCTGGATCAGTCACACGTGGTTTATTTCTTGATAATCTCTCCACATATATTTGTAATGATAATACTATTATTCTGCAGGTCAGAAGCTGACTGGTTTGGCTGGAAGTCCCGCTTATGTGGCTCCAGAGGTTCTGTCAGGGAATTATGACGAGAAGGTGGATATATGGAGTGCTGGTGTTCTCTTGCATGCTCTCTTAGTTGGCGGTCTTCCATTCCAAGGAGATTCTTTAGAAGCTGTCTTTGAGGCAATCAAGAGTGTTAAGCTTGATTTCCATGAAGGGATATGGGAGTCGGTTTCAAAACCTGCACGTGATCTCATCGGAAGAATGCTGACTAGAGATATTTCCGCAAGAATTACAGCAGATGAAGTACTTAGTAAGTTAAAAATGTTTATTAGAATTGTGAGAATTTGTTGTGCATTTAATAGTTTTGAAATTTTTTATCATGCATTGCTGTTATTCTGCTTATTTGTTGACGATATGTCTTTCCAGCGTCCTGTCTATCTTTTCATATATTATGCTTTTCAACCTCAAAAGCTCATTTACTATATATATATTCCTTAAGTCTGAAACTTGGATGATATTTCAGGTCACCCATGGATTTTGTTCTACACAGAGCGCACGCTGAAGACGTTATCCATCAAATCAAAACTGAAGAACAAAGCGGGAGAGCCGTCCCGTGAACTTGCTGCAGCTAGACTAGAATTAACTGGAAACACGAACGGCAACAGACCCTTTGTTGCGGGCTTAAGCTCTCTCTCTTCATATGAAGGTTCAATCTGTAAATCCGAAGATCAGGATGAAAGTGGCTTGGTCGACGCGCTTGCAGTGGCGATTTCACAAGTGACGATTTCCAAGGCAAAGAGGAGTAGGCTGTGCAGTCCCGCAAGCCCCATAGAGCAGCAGTGTTCATCTAACATGAAGGCTAACAATCTGTGTAAAGCATTTTGATACTGCTGACAAGCTGACACACCTTGACATCATCCCCTGCCGGTTTCCGATCGGGATTGGATTTAAGTTTAAGCACATCCCATTCCCTGTGGAAACACCTATATTAGTAGGGGGAGGTAAGGAGGAGGGTTGATTAGCAGTTAGCAATGCAGGTTTCATTTTAGCTGCCATTGCCATGTAAATAGTGAATTTCATCATATGATGTTTTCATGCTTTTACTAGTGTAACCCTAATAATATTTCTTGACTGAGACAAGAAAGAGAATGAGATGTACATAACTTGTAATTAGAATGCTTGAGAATGCATTATTATTATGATTACTAATTGTAGATTCAACCTTACTAGCAGGCAATTGCATTTGCAGTGCATTTCTAAGTATGTTGTCCATGTTTGTTCTTATCAAATTTGACTCTCAAGTTTTAGGTTCAGTGATTAAAGGAGAGAGATGAAAGTATAAATGGTATTCTGTTATATTTTATATTCTTCCATTACTCTAAATGAGGTATACAAATCTTTTGCATCTATTTTAAAACACATTACGTGATAAGGAACTGCACTGACGCTAGTGGTCCAATGTGCTCTCCTCCTGGCCATTGCCAGGGTTCGAGAGTGCCTTGTGGGGTGTGCTCTCCCCCTGGCCAGGGTTCCAGCATGAGTAGTTGCCTTGTGGGGTGGGCTGGGGGTAGATTTAGGAAGTGGGTTTAGGACTTGTATATATATGTTGTTGGGTGGGGCTAGGTAGGTGGGCTTGGGTTGTGAGGTAGTATAGGATTAAAAAACACACATCCGTGATCTATTTCAGGAGTCTATGGTCGGTGCAATCATCAAAAATTCAAATGTGTTGGGTAATTGAATGACCATTGGGAATGGGACATTGATTGTTGTGTAGAGACCGGCATTGTTGGATCTTGTCCTTAAACATTACAAAACAATCCCCTAAGCTAACCATAAATAAATAAACATCTAGTGTCATATAGCATATGCATTAGTCACACCACTTGAAAGATGATTAGAAGCTAATCATTCTTCGAAGTCCATCAGAGATAGACATCGGAAGAATTACATGATCTCACATAATTACCCGTAAAAAAATTTAGAACCACGATTTCCCTAAATTTGCATTTTTCTTACTTGACTATTTTTTTGTTAGGTACCGGTAACACATGTTAAAAGACTGAAATGCTCTTATATGTGTTTTAAATTCTCAAAATGTGCCGATTCGTACACTTTGCTCTGAAACTTTATTTTTCCATCTCAATGTTGGAACAATTTCAGAAGTCTGTCAACACAATTTACATTACAAAATAGGCTTATAAATGTTTTTATAAATTTAGCTATAATTACATGAGTAACAGCTAATTCTATAAGTATATGTACACGAGGTTATCCGGTAATTTAACTTGTTGCCATAAATGATCAAGATTTCCAATCTCAAGAGTCACCCCCCTTATTACATACCCATGAAGGGCATGAACCATACTCCCTCTCCATTTCTCCACCACCCAACCAAAAATGAAGAAACTCAAACGCCCTTCCACCCAAATCATCACCCTCCCCTCCCTACCCACCTCTCTCCCCCTCCTCCCCCACCTCCACATCCAATCCTCCCTCCACCTCTTCACAAACCCTAAACCCACATCATCATGCACCTCCACCTCCAACCTCACCTTCCTCCCCCTCAAAGACCTCTCCCTCTCCGCCACCCCCATGGACGGCACCACCTGGTTCATGAGCTCCCTCAACCACACCCACCTCCCCAACCAGACCCATCACCTCCACTTCCCCTCCAACGGTAATAAGCTCCTCTGCCTCAACCCCCACAACACTAGAGACGGCACCAAGAACTCCTACGCCCTGGCCCGCCCCGACACCCTTGCCCCCCACGCAACCCTCCTCAAGGGCCTCACCTTCGTCTCCGACACCTACTTCGACTACTCCAACATGTGGCACGGCCTCTCTGCCACCGCCCCCTTCGTGGGCTGGTCGATCGGGAACCGCTGCGCCAGGCCGTCAAGGTGGGTCCTTTTCCACAGGGGCGAGCTCAGGACGGAGATGGGCTCGTGGGTCCGGAAGATCATGGAGGCTAGCTTCGGGGAAGTCGAGATCGAGAGGTTCGAGTCCGGAGGAGACGGACACGGGCCTTATTGCTTCGAGGAGGCGGTGGTGATGAGGCACAACTTGGGGGGGATGGGGAGGGAGGGGAAGAGGGAGGTCTCGGGGATGATCAGGTGTAGGAGCAGAGAGCACTGCGGGGTCGGGGCGAGGGGGAGGGAGGTGGCTGAGGGGGGAGAGCCGGTGATAAGGTTCACTCTTCTGTTGAGGAGGGGCGCGAGGTCGTTCAAGAACGAGACCACGGTGATCGGGGTTTTCGGGGAGGAGTGTGGGAGGGTCGAGGGTTGCGTTTTCGAGGTGGTTCAATCTGAGGATCTGAGTTTCTGCGATCAGGTGCGTGACCTGATCGAACTGATATGTGAAGATTTTAAAGTGTTCATAAAATTGCGATAATTCGTGTTTTGATCATGTCAATGTGTTTACTAAGCAATTTTGTGTTTTCTTACGGCTTTGGAAGGTGAGTTTAGCTGACAACGTCTTCTGTGGAATATTTCACGTTCCGTGAAATTTTGTAAGTAGATTGTAGATGACAAATTATTTTTTATAGCATTTGACTGGTTTCTGACAAAACAAGACTCGTCTTTTTAATGATGATTTGAATCCTTCTCTTTCCATACATTTTCCCACATTTAATATGTTAATATACCTAGAACTTTACATAGACTTGATATTTCCAACTCGAGCAGAACATGAACGTGAATCACTAAATTTGCTAAAACTCATCTCACTGTCACCCTTATACATAGAAACAAAACACCCCAAACTTCACTCAAACTCGATACTTCCAATACAATCGAGGCAAGGAAAATATCAAAAAATCCGCCCCGAGGCTGATTGTTTAGTTTCGTTGGTGCAGGTGAGGGTGATGAGCAGGACAGACATAGTAGCGTCTCCGCACGGGGCGCAACTAACGAACATGCTCTTCATGGACGCCGGGAGCAGCGTGATGGAGTTCTTCCCCAGGGGATGGCTCGAGTTCGC